>PVIU01001974.1:0-100689 GCA_004026605.1 Ondatra zibethicus | reverse complement strand
ACCACTAAGTGGCTTACACACTTGCAGGACAGAATCACTAAGTGGCTTACACACTACAGGACAGAATCACTAAGCGGCTTACACACTACAGGACAGCCAGATTCAGTAAGTAACATCCCCTTAAATGAGTGATGGCCCAAGAACCCGAGGAAAGAGGCAAACTGAAAATGGCTCGAGACCAAGTACAGCACACAGCTCAGCCATGAGAGCTGGATCCACATTTGGTCGTGCAAGTTGTGTATATCTGGCCATTTTCATGAGGTTGTGCTGAAGGAAACTATAAAATCTGTGATTTAAGCATCTTTCCTGGCAACCTGAAAGAGGGCTCAATCTTTGCCAGATGGTAGAATTATAGACTTTCTTCCTTGGAAAATTCTCCTAAGAAGGGACTTTTATTGCATGTTTCATCTCCTAGTACAACACTGTTCTCTTTATTGGTACCTTTTCATTCCTTACAGGATGTTAAACATGACTTTCCCAGCGTCTGCCACCCTAACATCCTCTCTTCCAATTGTGCACACAACAATTCTCCTCTCACACGTCTCCTAACAATGCCTCGTTAATTTCTTATGTTTGCAAACTTCTACTGTCCCATAGAGGTCCTTCCCTCCACCCCCAGAGAAGGATCTGGTTAGAATAATAATAATATATGTGCAGCAGAGGTTCAGTATTCATTTCAACTCATGCATTCTCTTTAGGGAAGTCTCCTGAGTCTCCAGCTCCCTGCTCCATGGATGATTCGCCTGCTTGCAGATAATTTCAGTGTTTTTTTTATTTGTGTGTTTATTTTATTTTATGTTTTTAGTAATGGTTTTTGGTTTCCTTGCCAGGCATGGCCTCCAGAAGTCTATCTTCCTAATGTCTTGAGACTCACAAACCAGAGAACAATTTCATAGTGTTTTGTGTGTGTGTGTGTGTATGTGTGTGTGTGTGTGTATCTCCAGCCTTTTTGTTAAGACTAACCCTTTTTGAAGTCAGATAATTATGTTTAGAATTAATCCAAGCTTAAGATTTAATTCTCAAGAGGTCTATGATATAGGTTGCAAATAAAAGCTATCTATAAATAGAGAAACAAGTTTTATTTTTATTTTACTTTTGATACAGCAGAAAAACAGAAATATACAGACAATAATACAACAGACACCATTATTCCTTTACCTCAGACCCACTTTCTACAGGATATCCTGTAGTGATCTCTTTTAGATTTTATTTTTTAATTGTATGTAGGTGGATGTATCTATATGGAGGTCCATGCCTGTGTGAGTACAGGTATCTTCAGAGTCAAGAAAAGGGAATGAGACCACAGGGAACTGGCATTGCAGTCCGCAAGTGGCCCAACATGACTGCCGGGAACTGAACTCAGGTCTTCTAAAGGAGCAGTGTGTGTTCTTAGCTGCAGAGTCAACTCTCCACCCCTAGCAGCTTTCTGACTTAAACTTGGCTTTTGTGTGAAAGCATCTGTTTCCTGCTCACTCCTGCGTGATTTACATGACTGTATATCTGCTATGATCAGTGTTTTAAGGGTAGATACTGGCATATCGTTCCATTTGCATTAGTCGTCATTGTGGTTGTTGAAAACCTGAGAGAAGCCTAAGCATTCAAAGATATGCTGGCTATTCTCATGGGAGCTTTGAAGATGTCTTTCTCGGTGGTGTTCAGAGGCACGCTTGATGCATCTGAATGATAACTGAATGCATTTTTGCTCTTTAGAACACTTACGTTTCTTGTCTTTGGACCCATGTCTTTAGTTTGTAGAATATCCTAATCGTTAGGTTTTTAAATACTCTCTCTCTCTCTCTCTCTCTCTCTCTCTCTCTCTCTCTCTCTTTCCCCTTCCACACCTCTCCTCCTTGCCCTTGCTTCCCTTCCTTCTCTTTCCTTTCCCTCTCCTGAAATTCCTATTAGGAATAAATCAGACCTCCTAGCCCCATCCCGTGCTTTATTGTCTGTTTATTAGTTCAGTCTCTATTTGCCTATATTAATCATTTCTAACTACTCACACAGATTTCCTAATTTGCTGACTTTTTCTTCACTTGTATCTAGTCTTTCATTTTATCTAATCTGAAATTTCAATGGTATTTTTCTATCTATAGATTCCCCTTTAATTGTACTGTTATTTTCCTGTGCTTCTGGATTCTTCATTTTTACCCTCAACTATTAAAAGAGACTCTAGGAAACTCTGCAACTCTCTGAAGTATTTGGACCTTCAAACCTTCCATGAGTGGGATCTGTTTATTTTTTATTAATATTGACAGTTTTAATCTCTTATATTTTACCCTTTGGAGGACTTTTCTTTCTCCTGAAGTTTCTCAGAAAAAGTCTTGGTTCTAGATGCCTAGATCTCGATGTCTTCCTTTGCTCCTATGGGGCTTCACGGACGTCACTGGCTCTGGGGATCCTTAGATAGCACCATTGCATATATTTGAAACAACAGTTTAGCCACAGCTTAGGTCTGGGATCTTCATTCTGCAAGGTGATTTTAGTCACTCAGAATGTAAACAGAACCTTGTGAGTTTCCCATGTTTATTCTGACACACAGGACATTTTCTTTCAGTATTTTACCAGAAATTTTACTTACTCTCTGACAATTTCATCTGTGTATATAACACATTTTGATTATATCATCCATAGCTCCCTCAACACTGCCCCTTTCCAACTTCATGCTCTCTCTCTCTCTCTCTCTCTCTCTCTCTCTCTCCCTCTCTCTCTCTCTCTCTCCCCCCCCATTAAAAAGAACGTTTAATTACGTTCTTTTACATGGGCATGAAAGCACTAGGCCCATGAATGTATTAAGATCATGTACCACAGCATGGGCCACCCACCAGTAGTCCCTTCCCAGTAGAACTTCAATTGCCAATAACTCTTCAGCTCCCGGTGTAGCCACGTGACCACCTCCACAATGGGCACTGGAGCATGGCTTGCTCTTGTGTGAGTTGCGTGTAAGTAACCACAGCTGCTGTGAGACCCTGAGCATAGCAGCCATGGGGTGTCCAAATCACAGCATTTACACCACTCCTCCCATCCCCTTGCTCCTAAGTGTTTTTCGACCCCATCTTCCATGATGTTTGCTGAGCCTGGCGTTGGGGATTGGTAAGAACATCTTCCTTAGGGCTGAGCCCTCAACAGCCACTTACTCTCGGCACGTTGACCAGTTATGAGTCTTCTTGTTGACCGCTACCTGCTGCAACAAAGAAGTTTCTCTAACCCAGGATGACAGCAGTGAAAATATCTATTAATATAATGTAAGTATTTAGAATGCCTTTTACAGGGGGTCCACTTAGTAAAACAATAATAGAGGGTCCTTTCTTAGAACCTATATCCTTCCCACTCATGGGCTTTTGAACAAGTTTATAATACCAGGCATGGATTCCCTCATGTGTAGTAGACCTCAAATCCAACTTTTTTAAAAAACAAGCAAGTGATTATCCCGATAATATTCATGCCACTATTTCACCAGTGGAATGCCAGCTACTTGCCTTGCAGTTCGGTGTCGTAACATTCAGGGAGGTATCTGGCACTAGAATTTTTGTTAATAGTCTTGTCTTCTGGGAGAATAAATACTTTTCCACTCATACAGGGTAGTCCATTCAAAATCCTTCAAAAACTTCTGTTTGTAAAATTAACTTACATAGTAGTGGCTTTCTATAGGCCCTTCCACATCTCCTCAGTTTTGGTTAACCCACCTACCACCACCCCCATAGGACAGGTTCTCATCCACTCCTTCACTGGTGCCCTGTAAGAGTGTAGCAGACACATTGGCCCCTTGTGTAGGCCCATGATCTCATCTCTGTCCCTGAATAGTTGTCAAACTTCAATCCAGGAGAAAGCATGATGGATCCCCAGTTCTTCCCCACACATCAACGTTGGAGCTTGCTTCCTTAAGACTTGCTTTTCTATCTTTTGGGCACTCAGTGTTTTGCTTTCTCCCTTGGAAATGGAAGACACCATAAGAGAGCCTCTGAAACCTTCCCTGTCTGATGTGTTTCTCTCCCACCCATCAGCTGCCTTCTGCCCTGTCTCTGGTTCTGGGAGAGCCACCTGTGAGGTCAGCGTCCTCTCTCCTGCTCAAAGACATCAATGCCTTTCTCTCCTGGCCCAATTTCTCCTTCTTCCTGGATGACTCTAGTTGCTATAAAAAAGCTTGACATATTTCATTTATGAGAGGATTCTTCTGGAATCTTACAAGTCTACTGTCCCATATCTCTTTACACAAAACTCCTTCCTTTCTGTCTCCAGTTCCTGTCCCGTTGTATTACATCTACTTCAATGAAGGAACTGTCCTTGTAATTCTAACAGAAATACTCTTTACAAAGTCACAAGTGATTTCCACACTGCTGATTTTGCGCTCAGCGAACATCTTCCTTGAACACAATGTGATATGATTGATGGTCCCCTTGTGGAAGGCCTTTGAACTTTAGTGCTCAGGAATCCAGTTCCTTTGCTTTCCTTTTCCCTTTCTGGCTATTTCTCCATTTCATACAAAATTATGGAATGCCTAAGTCCAATCTTTGAATGTCTTCTCTTTCCTAGTCAGACTGAGTTCAAAGAATGCTCCAACCAGTCCCAAGATTTTGAATGTCATTTATAAGTTGATAGCTCCCAAATGTATAGCTCTCACTTTCAATCCTCAGGTTCGTATGCTAAATTGCTCTCAACATCTACAGTAGATTGACTCATAGACATCTCACACACATCCTTCCCAATGCTGACTTTCTAATCTTTCTTACCAATCAATCATGCTCTGCCCTCAGTTTTCTCCACCTTAGCTAACAGCAGCTCCATTCTTCTGAAGGTTCAGGCAAAAGCGTGTGATGCTACCACTGATTTCTTCATTTGGACTTGAAGGCAACGTTCTAGAGTTAGGGCATTTGTTCCATCCAAATGCATATAACTTTATGAGAGTTGCTTGGGATAGGGCTCACTGGTTAAGAGTGTTTAATCTGGAAACGTGAGGACCTGAGTTTGAATTGCCACAGCCCATATAAGAATCGGGTATAGAGACTGGAGAGATGCCTCAGTGGTTAAGAGCGCTGGCTGCTCTTCTAAAGGAACTACCTTTGGTTTTGGCAACCATGTGACTACTGACATCCATCTGTAACTCCAGTTCCATAAGTATTCAGTGCCCTCTTCTGGCCTCTATGAATACTGCACCCACATGGTACACAGCCATACACACAGACAAAACACCCATACACCCAAATAAAAATGAACAAAATCTAAGGGGAAAAAATAGAGCATGGTTGTGTGTCCTTTAGACAGATGGATCCCCAAAGCATGCTAGCCAGTCAACCTAGCCAAAACAGCGAGCTTCCAGGTCAGTGAGAGACCCTGTCTCAAAGCAATAAAATGGAGAAGGACAAAGGGAGACAGCTGATGTCCTGCTCTGGCCTCGTCATGCTCATAGGTGTGTGCACCTGCAAGATCATTGCACGAAACCAACCACACACACACAGCCCATACACCACACACATACTCACACACACAATCTGTATGAGAGTGTGTATTCTATATAAAAATTAAATAAAGGTAAGTTAAAAAGGAACATACCAAAGGAGAGATATCAAAAGTTCTAAAGGTTAAATGGAGGGAGAGATCACACCTAAACATAGATAGAAACCTGAGAACTCTTATGTATTTCTGGGCTGAAGAGGCTCATGTGATGCTCCCTGGGCAGGGGTGGGGGGGGTGATTATTTCATAGTTAAGGTAGGAGAGAATGAGAATTCCAATGAAGGAACCAGTGAAGCAAGATATATCTTCAGGGTTAGTTGAGCCTCCTCTTTGCTCCTCCCCCTCAGATCAGTTGCTGTATTTTTATCAACACTCATTTCAAAATTGTTGCTTATAGGCTTCCTTCTCTCCAGTTATTTCACCCCATTTTTACCCATATTTCCTTTTTCCATTGTGCCACAATGCCAGTCCCCTTGAACTTTGCCTACTGTACACCCTGCATCTAGATTTGGGCTAATAGCAAGAATGAATTCTCAGTAAAAAGAAAAGAGCTTTGCTGTCAAGGAGATTGGTAGTTCACTGTAGTTCACACATTTGACAATGTGTACTAAGGACAGGTGCTTCTACAGAACTGCACAGAGCACAATGTTCAGAAGAGAAAAATTGGAAATTGTGCTAGGGAGGCGGGTGTCCTTATAGGACTCACTCCGAATCCACTCATGACTCCTCCCCCTTTACAGAATGAAGGCATTTCATGACATTAACCATATTCTCTGCATCATTTCTCCCTTCATGTATCCACATTCTAGCAATGCTGTTTCCATATATGCTCTGAACTGTTTGTTCCCCACACTTTGCCCTTGCTGGCCCACCTGTCTGGAAAACTGTCAATGCACATTACAGAATTGAATTCTACTCATATATAAGACCCTGAGTACAGTGCCCTGCTTGTCTCCTCCTCCCCACATCCTCCCCTCCTCCTTTTCTTCCTCCTCCCCCTCCTTTTCTTTTTCCTCCTCCTTCTTCCTAGAGAGATTAACTCAGTTCGTCCAACTCTTAATCTTTAAAATCATCTATAAACAGACCTTGCTACACCTTGTTAGACTGCGAAGAGGAGAGACAACGAGTTGATTTGGGAAAGGAGTTGCCACAGACTTCTCCTTCTGGAATGAGCTTTATCAGGAGAAAAAGCCCCAAGACCATAAGCAGGTTTTGAGGTGGAAAACCATTGGAAAGGAACAGTACACTGTATCAGCGACAGCGCAAATGGAGTCTTATGGGAAAGAGACAGTTCGCATTTTCGTTTAAGACCTAGAGTGATGCTTCATTAACAGGGATCACTTACAGTAAGAACAATAGAGGTAGCCATTGTGGACAGAATGATGGGGGAGGGTTAAGGGAGACCCTCCAGAGAAATCCCCCAAACAACAGAAAATATGTAACATTTATACCCCTTCAAGGGGCTTGGGGAAGCTTTGTACCACATGATATAGTTCAACACAGTCTATGTGACAGAGAACACAGAAGAGCCAGGTGGTAGGTAAGACTGTGAATTACAGGCTGTAAGAACCATGGCACATAGCAGCTTCTTGCCTTTCTGAGTGAGAGAGCAATCACCAGAGTCGTGTGGTCTAATTCCTTCAGACTGTGGCCGGCCTTTTTGACTGGCTAGCATCCTAAAAGGAACAAGCTCGCGATCTATCACACACAGAGATCCCCTGCCTCTAAAGAGCATAAAGTGTGTCACAGGAAACAATCCTTCTCCTTGGCAACTGGCTGAGCTTCTGTCAGTGAATGTCCACAGGAATATATAAAATATTCAATCTGACTCAAGTGGGTCTCTGAATTTCCTAGCGGTGTGCAGGGAGAAAGCCCAAAAATAGGACTGTATGGGTCCACCTCAAATCACACCCTGACTCGAGGTGTCCAGCTCAGGTAACACACCTTACGATTGTCAGAGGCCGACAGGGTTTAAACAGTGTGCAAAAGGACATTGTAAAGGACCTGAGTTTCACATCTAGATCTGGTTAAATAAAAAAAAAAAAAAAAGGACCTGAGTGATGCAGATGCAGATAATGGAAAACTGGGAGTTCTGGGTGGAGAAATACTCAACGGTAAGGGTGAGGAGGCTGTTGGAAAGAGAATAGTAACCCCCTTTCTCTTGGTGACCCTCTCTGGCCTCTACACTCCTCCTTCCTCACACTCATCTTGCTCTCTGCATGAGCCTCTACTGTATGCCTGATGTGATGTGAATCTGGACTTCAGACACATCCTGCTTGACACAGTCTTCAGTCCTGCTGGTTCTGTCCTTTGTCCTTTGCTTCAGTGTGCCGTTCCACACCAGCCTCTGCTCTCTTGCGACAAGCCTGAACAGGACAGGACCCTTTCACCTTTATCAAGGAGCCTGGAGGAAAAGTACAGAATCACATGGTGGGACTTGTCCCACCCTAGATAATGAGGAGCCCCTTTCTTGCCCATGCCAGTTTCCTTGTGCTCTTGTCTTAAGGACTAGTGGATGTGTGTGAGAAAGGGGAGCTTAAAGGGATGGGGTGGAGATTGGGTAAGCTAGGAGGATACAGCTTACCTTCTTCGAACTAGTGAGGACAAAGATAGGGACTCTTCCAGCTTTTATCAGTCAAAGTGACGGAGTATAACATTGCTGGGTCCTGGGCCCTCTAAGATATCACCGTTCTAGAGTTATGCAGCAAGGTAAGGGACTTGACGTGTGTGACAACAAAGAAGGTGCTTCAACGTGAGAACTCCACTCCACCATCACCAGACAAACACAAACCACTCCACCACTCCATGAGCCCAGCAGAGAGACTTTCTCTGGAACCTGCAGGAATCATGTCCTTGATGGGTCAGCTTAGACCGGACAATGTACACTGTTGTCAAGGAGGGAGAACACAGATAACCTCCTCAACCCCTGTGCCAAGGTACCCACCTCGGCTGCAGAGCCTAAGAGAAGACCTGAATCAAATCACTGACTCAAGCTCAATATATTGGATACTTTGAGATACATTTGGATTTCTGTCTCATGTTTTCCCTAAACTAAACACTGATCAAAAATAACAAAAAGTGGATATCAGATAAATGGGGAAGTAAAGTCAAGGGTTACATCTTTCCTTGCACGCCTTGACTTCTTACCTAAGTCAGTTATATTTTTCTGTACCACCGTAGCCAAGTCTCTTAGCATCACAATTGTTTCCCGCTTGTGAGATGGGGTGGCACAGATCTCACGGCATTTGGGGTTAAGGAGGCTAAGGAAGTAGCATTTAAATGTTAGCTGTCGGCAGTGAGAAGTAGATGGAAAATTAGCTTGTCCGGGAAGGTAGCCAATTATTTATTCCACTCCTCTCACGACTGTTATCTTTCTTGCAAGAGAAAGAGAGCACGCCCTTCTTGTGCCTTCTCAGCCTGCAGGTCTCAGTTTTAAGGTCACTCTCTCATCTAGGTCTATGTTAGCCACTGCCAAGTAGGTGTTATCTATATTTTTCTTTAGGACATTTCCTGGCATTTAGCTTACAGTCCTAATCAGGATGTGAACTTATTTGTCAGGTTGTTCCTTATCTAATTCCAGCCCCTACTACACTCCCAGAGGTCAGACCCCTGTCTGCTTTTTTTTCTCTTATGCATCTAATATAATTACATTTGTGCTAGCACTTATATTTTATTAAATCTTATTTCTTAAGGCTCAGAGACTCTAGTTAAAGAATCTGAAATAAGCAATCTTTTTAGTTTGTCCCTCCCTGTCGCTTGTTTGCTTACTTTGGCAGGGAGAAAGTGAAATGTATTTTAGAATTTTTTTTGAACTTACAGACGTCATCAGTATAAACCACAGATGAGATATTTTAATACATGGAACTTAATGAATTTTTGCTATCAACATCAGGAATTTTCTACTTGCCCCATGAGATGTAACCCCCAAACTATGTTACTATAGCAACCTACATTTATTGAGACAAAAGCAAAAGCAACCCATGAATTAACATCAACCATCCCCTGAATGATCCTCCCAGAAATGAACCTCAGTGTCCTAGAAGATATGCCAAATGTTAGGTTAGTAACGTGTTTGACACCTACACATGGAGGGAAAGCAAGCATGTACAAAAACTGTAATTTGGTAGCATCAATATAGAAACTGTGAACTGAAAAACAAAAAGAAATTACACTTAAACATAGCGGTTGGTTGTCACATAAGCAGTGTTGGAAATAGTCGTATACTAATTTCAGAAAATTTCCTTATTTCCCTGCTGACTTTGGCCAAGGTGACTGAAGAGATTCCATGGGGATGGACCGCTCATCGCAAGCCCGTTATCTTGAGCAAATTCAGTGGTCAGCTAATTGTCTAGTTCCTGTTATTAGTCAAGGTTCATATGAACCAGTATGATTTTCCAGAAATACCTTTAACAAACCAAAAATTAGAAAAAATAAGTCAGAAAAACTACCTCTCTTGACTAACTGGAGGAGGTTGTTACATACTCCAGCCTTGTACAATTTATATAAAATTTCCAAAAGCTTCTTGATGAGGATTCCAAGAGGTCCAGTCTGTCCTTAGGTGGGATCTTAGAAGCACTGACAGTGAAAAGGCATAAATGATAGCCTTTCTCATGGCATTCTACAGCTATACCCCACAGACACCACCTGAGTCAATGTGCAGTGACATTGACTTGAAGAAAATAAATGAAATATTATTTTGAAGAGCACACTTTTGCTGTTCAAAATGGTCCAGCATCAACAACATAAGTCTTCTTAGTCAGTACTTGAGGCCACCCGAGATCTACTGACTCAGAGCCTGGAAGTTAAGATTCAACAGCATCGGGAGCATGTTAGAGGATGAGAAGCATTCCTTGATCTTGCAGATTTTCCAAATAAGCGGTGGAGAAAAAGAAGTCTGGAAACTGTGCACTTGTGAAGGACGAAGATGGAAGCTGATTCATGGTTTAGCCATCACTGTGCACTGAAAAGTAAGCATATGACGTATTTGCTAACTAAAGGAGAGGATAGAATGGGAGGCCAAGGCACTTTGTGGGAAGTGATGGACGTCTTGTGGAATACAAGTCCTTCTTTATTCCTTTATCCTCCCATCACCTCCCGCTCACTAAGTCACCTGGGGCCAGAGAGGAGAGGTCTGTGTCTGAATTTTGGCTCTTTTACTATTGGAGAAGTTGCCCTGGGTTTCTACCTGTTTCTTCAGTCAGAGGTAAAATAAAAACAAAAACAGGATAAAACATTATTTTATTATAGAGGTCAGAAGTTAGGAAGGGCCTATAGGAGGTGGGAGGTAAGGAACCTAAGTGAAGCAAGGGGTAGTTTAATGTATGTGATATGAAAGTAGATGGGGGATACTGGGGTGGAAAGGGTGAAGCAAGGATGGGAATATGGGGGAGAGGAGTGTGTAGGGGGAGGGTTAATCAAAACTAAAGATCTTTGAAAAGCTTTATGGAAACCCACTACTTCGTCAGATAATTAAACGTGTAATTTTTAAAGGAGTTTAATAATGGCACCCTGTATTTGTGGATAACGTCTCTCCCAAAAGGCAGGGGTTGTTAAACAAAACCAGAAGTGGAATACTGCTTTGTGAATGATTGGTCAGAGAAGCTCCAGAGGACTGAAAACAACAGGCTGTTGTCATTCCCTTGGAGGTCCACTAGAATTAGATGGCGAGACCATATTACCAAAGAGAGCACAGGCTCTGATGGAACATGGAGAAATAAATCTGGAGCTGACTTGGAACTTCCTCCCTGCTGACTAGTTTCCAGTGTGCTTGGCGTTCCTATGCAGGCTGCTGGGAGGAAAACCTTTCAATGGACTTTCCCAGCAGTGGGCCTTACGATACTACCCTGCCAAGTAAAAGGCGCCCACTGGCGCAACAGTGGCAGGCATGTTATGGGGTGGGTAATCAACTGCTTTTTTCTTATATTGGATTTGAGGTCTTCTCCATAGGAATGAATTCATATCTGGTACTGTAAACCTTGTCAAAATCCCACAGCTGAGGAGGTCATAGGCCCTAAGGAGGAGGAGCCTATTAATGCTGGGTTGCTAGATGAACATGTCTAAAAGCCTCCTAAACATGTATGTTTATACATGTAGATTAATGCTGATCTTAACCTTGGTCAAAGAAGCATTGTTTTGTAGTCAACAGCAGTCAATTAAGAGACTGATAACTGATCAAAATGCTAAGAATAAATAACTATTGAATCCTCAGTCCTAAACTGGATCTCTACATCAGCCTCCCTGAAGAACATCCAAAATCAGGGAGAGTAGAAAGGTTGTAAGAGGATGATGAGAAACGCCATGAAATGCTGTCTTCTGAACACGACATGGACATTGGGCTCACAAAAGCTCAGAATCATAGTTATAAGCAGATCTTCACAGGACCAAACCAATCAACGTTCCAACATGGATAGGTAGGGGACCATGAGTCCCTCACAGCTAAGGAGTTATTGGCAGTTGGTGCCTGCTGGAGGAGAGAGAC
Organism: Ondatra zibethicus; assembly: GCA_004026605.1. Lineage (NCBI taxonomy): Eukaryota > Metazoa > Chordata > Mammalia > Rodentia > Cricetidae > Ondatra > Ondatra zibethicus. The sequence goes on along the minus strand of PVIU01001974.1, from coordinate 88,761 downwards.
TCGTTTTTCTTCAAGGGTACAGTCACTGACAAGATCCAAAGATCCAAAAGATAAGTCTACACATTCAAGCAACTATAATCAAACTCAGTGGGTTATTTTCTATCTTAAGATATGCAAATAGGAAAGGGACTTCCTTGATAGTAAAATATTTCGAGAGGAAATTGGGGGAAAGTGGAATAAAGGAGGAATGAGAAAGATAAATATGACAAACATGTATTACAAACATGTACAAAATGGTCAAAATACTATTCAAAACAATTTTTAAAACAAACAATAAATCAGTGCAGAGTTATAAAGTCGTAGCTGACCTAGGCACATGGCCGCATGTCTGAGTCTTCTCATTGACTGATTTCCACTACTGAAGCCATCAGCTTGATGTCTCTGTCTGCTTTCTTCTGTTTTCCCCCCTCCACCAGCCCCAAACACCCTGGATACTAAACCATACTTCCGTCTGCAGTGGGAATCCCAGCTCCAGCACACCTATGTGGAAAGTCCATCATATGTCAAGTGCCCTAAAGCTAAGGTAGTTTGATATGGTTTTTTAAATCAAGTTCTAGGATGAAAAAAGGTAGTAGCTAATATTCTATCAGGCATTTATTATTTGGCAGGACACTACCTGTACAAGCTAAGTATCTTGTTACTTTGTATTATGCTTATGTCAAATTTTTCATATTATCATACTATTAGTATGATATCTTGCTATTAGTGTGATATCACACTATTAATATGCTACTTAATGCTTTATTTTTTTGCATTTTCTTTTTTTTCCATACATTGTTTTGTTTTATTTTTTCCATTCAAGAACTTAATGCTTTATTTTTTATCAAATTTAATTTTTTCTCTTTTGAGGTTTTGCAATTCTTATGCTCTATGTAACAATAGTGGAATTAAGACATACAACAGTAATGACATCCCAGAATTGGGAGCAAGATGAGCAAGACCTCAAACCTAGATGTCCCATGTCAGGGGACATGGTAGTCAAGAGTGATAACTGGGGTGTACACGACTCCCTTAGCCAGCTACAGAAAGTATTTCAGAAAAATCTGTCTGTTGATTCATTATATACTTAAAGGAAAAAAAACAACTGGTTTATTTATTTCTTACAAAATCCCTTGTTTCTTGTGCAACTTTGTTGTGTCAACTTAGCAATGTAGTTGTGAGATTGGTCACATGGGGGCTGTGCACAGAAACAAGGTTCCATAAGCATCCATAATGGATACCCGCTCATGTCTCAAGGTGAGCTCCTTAAGGGATGACACTGTGACATTCATCCTTGTGTTCCACAAACATGAAGTGGTAGCCTATAAATGTCTGCCCCTTGAACAAGATGTGAATATTTGTACTGGAGCCTATGAACTCAAAAGAAGCGAACTGGTTCTATTTTGTTACAGAATCCATCTTTCCATGCACAAATACAATGATGGGCATCTAAGCCTATGTCATTCACAATCCCTTTCTTCCTGCACGTTATATCTGTGCACATTGTCCAACACTACCGAGAGTCTTTACCTACAAAATTCAATACACAAGATCTGAACCCAGAATGAGTTAAGCCCCCAGGAACTTAATGAACACTGGGTCCTCATCAGCCTGTTGGTTCATGTGTGTTTCCGAGCTCCTGCCTGCCCTGTGGCTCTTGCCAAAGACGGGGAGCAGTCGGGTGCTGCTTTCCAGGATGTCAGCCAGCTTTTCTTGGCAGGAGCAATGCTTATTGTTGGAGTTCCCAAGTTGGGTGTTCATGGTCAGGAGCCAGTGAAGATGCTCCCGTGTCTCCTATCAAAACCTCACACAAGGTGGCAGGGCTCCTGGACTCAACACATCACTTGGGTCCCAAGTCTCACTTCTCTGTTACTGGAGTCTTGATTATATAAATGACTGCTCCTTTTGCCAAATCTTGTCGGAGGAACAGGCTGTTGGAAAAAGGAAAGAAAAGAAATGTTGGCTCAAATACGGGATGTGGAACTTGGGCCAGAAAAGCTGCCTCCCACCTCTCTGCCAAGGCCTTTCCGCTCTGAGCTGCTCTGTCCACCACACACCATTCCTGCTTCACAGCCAGATGTCAGGGTGGGGTGGTAGGCATCCTGTCTAAGGGCAGAGACACCGAGGGGGAGACTGTAGGCTTGTATCCAAGGAGAATGATAACAGAGCCAGGAGGAGCAACAAGGTTTCCTCTTTCAAAGACCAAATCAAGAAAACAGGTCTGCTGGACCAAATGCCTCCAAGGTCCAAGACTTAGTCACTGTGCCATAGCCAGGGAGTGTCTGGGTTAAGTGGGAGACCCAGCAACGACCTGGACATCAGGGTCAGTGAGTAGCCTCTCACATAGCCAGAGCCGCCCTGGGCATGATGTGTCTGCAAAATTCCAGACACATTTCCTGAGATAAAATGACATTTATTAAGGCACTCTAGAAATTAAGAACAAGTGGAACAGCCTCCCTAGGCCTTGACCCATAGCATATCTGCCAACTTGCTAGTAACATCCAATGGGTAGAAGAAGAAAGCAGCTTTTGACTGGCCGCTATGCCTTCCTTCCTCTCTTCTCCATCCCTGTTCTAAAGTCTTAGCCATGTCTGGGCTGGTACAGGAGTCAGAGAACATCTGACCCGAATTCTGACTGTGGGAGCAATGGCCTGACTTAGGAACGCCTAGGAGTCCTGAGGAGCACACACAGAAGGGAATCAGGATAGGTGCCTTGGACCAGCACCCCGAGCCCACTTCATTGCCCCTTGATCTCTAGCTGCATCGTTACCGGTCTCTGCTAGCCAGTCTCCCAGCCTTCCTTTCCACACTCATCCAGCCTGAAGCCAATGGAACATGTTTACACGTAAATCCAATCATGTCACTTTTCTGCTTACTCCTGAATGCTCGCCAAGGGTCCTAAATACACCTCTCGTTGGTCTCTTTAGGTATCTATCTCCATGTCCACACTCAATGTGCCCGGCTTACCCAGCCTCTTCCTGTATTGGAACCCAGCAGACCTCCTCCCACCCACAAGAAGCTGCCTTGAGCTTGTTGTTCTCTTTGCTTTGGGCATCCTCCCGGTATCCCCTTCGTCTTCCACACAGTGTGAAGTTTACCTGAGCAGCTGCTACTCGGTCGGTCTGCATGCCTGTCTTCCTCACTCCATGCCACTTAAAGCCAGGTGACCTTCTCCTGGTTCTTGGAACCCTGATATTGGAGCTCTTGCCACAGTGGATAGTAACCTCCTGGTGTTCCCAGCAAATACCCCCTGCACCCAACTCATTCAACGGTAAGCGGCATGCCAACTTTTCTACCATTGGGCCTGGTACTTATCAAATGACCAACAAAGATTTCTTAGTTGAAAGAAGTTAATTAACAAAATTAGTTAATAAAATCTCCTCAATTATTTGGACATTCGTTCCAGACAAGCTCTATCTGTCATCATGCATCCTGATCTGAGGAGCTATTTGTATGAAATAGGGACCTGGTGAGCTGTTGAGCAGCCAATGCAGGAAGAGAACCTAGACAAGAAAGCAGTCTTGTTAGATCAGTGGTCCAGGATATCTCCCCACGTTCTTCAGATATGTGGTGTTCCTCACTCTGACAAAATGATCCTCCGCTTCATAATGACTCAAAGACACAGAGGTTCTGCCCCATACAAACTCCTTTACATTACTTGGAGGCCAAGACAGGAATGTCACCCAAGGCACAAAGAGAACCAGAAGGATGGTTCCCTGAGAGTTCTGAGATGTTTTATGTGGATGTGTACGCTCTAACAAAATACACCTTTCCTCGTGTGGGCAGACTGCTTTGTGGACTGCATTCCTGCTTCTCCCTTCACCCAAACTACACACCTTAAACCCAAAGACCAGAACCTCTTTGTCTTTGGGCTTCCACATAAATGTAAAATATGTGGGTGGATACCTTAAGACCTAACAGCAAATTACTGATTCATGGATGAAAGTTACATTTCATTTTTAAAAATATTTTTGTTAATTCTTTGAGACTTTCATTCAATGCATTTTTATTGTATTTGACCTTCTCTCCCAACCTCTCTCAGATCCACTCCCATTTCACACCCACTCAAATTTGTGTCCTCATTTAAAAATATATACACACACATATGTATGTGTATATAATACATATATATACATACACATACACACATATATATGTTAAGTACAATCTGTGCTGCCTTGAGTGTGTGGCCGTCCACTGAACTTATTAGGGCTCACACCCTTAAAGAAAACTGCCTGTGCCTCTCCCAGTAGTTATCATTTGCCAATAACTCCCCAGCTAAGGGTGGGACTTCATGCCCACCTCTTCCCTCCAGCTAGGCTTTTATCTCTCTTGGATTTGCACAGATCGTGTACACGTTGTCGCAACCACTGAGTTCATCTGTGGAACTGCCCTATTGTGCCCAGAAAACACGGTTTCCTCGTAGCCATCCACTGCCTCTTTCAATCTTTCAGTCTCCTCTTCTATCGTGATCCCTGAACCTTGGGAGAGGGTGTGTATGTTGTATAGATGCCCCAGTTAGAGCTGACCACTCTACACTCTTTCATTATTATGCACCCTGACTAGCTGTGTCTCCATGTTAATCACTATCTGTTGCCAAAAAAAAAAGTCTCTGATGAGGAATGAGAGATTCACTTACCCAGCTGTTCTCAATCAGTGGGTCATGACCCCTTTGGGGATCAAATGACCCTTTCACAGAGGTCACCTAAAGCCATCGGAAAACATAGATGTTTGCATTACAGTTCATAACAGTAGCAAAATTACAGCTTTGGAGTAGCAACAAAAATAATTTTATGGTTGGGAAATCACCACAACATGAGGAACTGTATTAAAGGGTCACTGGGGAGGTTGAGAACCACTGCACTTATCTATGGATACAACTGTGAGTTGTTAGGAGTCAGTTTAATTCTATGTCCACTTAGCAGAATAGTAGTAGTAGAGTACTACAGTACTCTCCTCTGTAGTCTATGACTTGTCATTTAAAATGGAACTTTCTAGAATATATCTAAATTCAACCACAGATATCAACTAATGGATAGCATTGCTGTCTAAGCCTTATGCTCAATAAAACATATTATGATTTACTCATGAGCATTGGTAATATTAATTTATTAATCAGTGGCCATTATTGCACAACCCTGGCTCCCTGATGCTCAATAAAATCTAAATACATTCTGACTTACTCATGGCCATTAGTAATAAGCCTGGAACAGAATTTCCGTCACACACTATGAACAGAATAAAAAGTCGTGAATCTATAAATATCCTTTCATGGTGATTTTAATAAACATAAATATATTAATTGTTAGAATAAGATTTAGAAAATAAATGCCCATTTGGTCACAAGTCTTTGAAGAAGGGGCCACCAGAATCTTGGGCAGAGAGAGAAAGGAAGTAAGCTATGCCTCATCCTTTCTAGGTTATGGGATGAGAGCAATTCAGTCCCTCTCTGGGACATTCCTTTTTCTCCTGCTGCATTTCTTAGTGCCCAGGCTAGCTGGGCTTCCTAATTTGGAAGTGACCACAGAGCAAATCCCATAAGCCTGTGATGTCCTGCCATGAACTCCCTGGGAGACAGCCCCCACCCCGGTTACACAATGGGCACCTCCAGTTAGCTCTTCAGCCTTCAGCCGCTTTCCAGTGCTCACCAGAGTGAGATTTGACACTGTAGGCCAGAGCATCCCCTTTCCTGAAGTGGGGGCCTATTGGGAGACCTAGTAATACACTAGTATTACACTAATATCATAAGCCAGCCACCTTGAGGGAGCGACCCCTGGGAAGCTGGGACAAAAAGCAGCAGTGAGATTTGATGACTATTCTCTCTGAGAACTGTGCAGTGTGGTGCCTACTCTAACCAGTGTTGCTACTGAAAGAAAGAGTTTCCCCAACATCCACCTCCTTATCTTTGCATAGACATTGATGGAGAGGCTTTTGTCACACACACATTGTCTACTCCTCATGTCTTCCAGTAGCTCTTCCCAGCTTTCTCACCCTGCTTAGTTAGTGTCACTTTGGAAATGGCCAGGACATCACTTCTTTTGCATATACCTAGATGTCTAACACACTACTGGGCTCATCAAAGTCAGATAAGCAGCAAGTGGGCTCAGACTGAGGGAGGACACAAAAGAGAATATGAAGGTATTGGAGAATAGCGGAGGTTCTAACTCATAACTTTCTCATTTAAGCTCTTTCTGAGGGCTCTTGCAATTGAGTTCAGTCGGGGAAAAATCCACAGCATCTGTGTGGGGGTTCTGAGAGAGCATCTAGGTCTAACCTCATCTAGAAGACATCTCCAGCAGACATATCAGGTGGGTATAGGCTCTAAGTAACAGGGGCATGATCCAAAGTTTATGTTTGTAATTATTGCATAAATATTATTTTATCATTAAATGAAGCTTAATTTAAAAAAAAAAAAACGATGGATCATCACTGATAGTCAAACACGACTGATGTTACTTTTACCTATTTTCAGTTGTGATTGGATGTTGCGCCCAGCATGGCTTGGCTCTGGAAGCCTCACTGGGCTGACGGGGGAATGAAGAAGGGGCAGGCACATGAGCACAAGTGCTGAAAAGCCGTGATGCAGTGGGCTATGCTCACCCTGACGGAGGGCGCCTGATATGCCACAGTCCAGAAGCTCAGAGCCTTTAATAAGAACAGCACAGGACTCTGTGTTAGCAAGAAGTCAGCTAGTCTGTGTGGGAGGTCTTTGTAGGGGAGAAGTCTCAGGTTGCAAACATCCAAAAGAAGGAAGCCGCTTTCTGTACACTGTCAACATCTGGACCAGAGGAAGGCTGTGCCAATTCCCAGGGGACTGAGGCACTAGGTCCCAGACTGGCTTTGCTCATGTCAATAATACACATTCGCTCAGGACTTCATCCTGTCACTCAAACTGGACACCAAACTCCAAAGATAGAAAATTCCTACCAGACTCTACACTTTGGTTTTCAAGAATTAATTGCACGCTGTGATGACATAAAGACTTTTTTAAAGGGTCCAGTTAATCTGTTTGCGAAGATACATGAAGAAGGAGCATGATGGATAAAGTGGCTATGAATTCCTGGGTTATAAATTAGTTAGGTAGTGACACAGGAGAGCTCATAAATATCTGGAGATAAGTAATAAATTATACGTTTTGAAAATATTTCCAGCAGAGCAACCTTCCTTAAAGCTCCTTCATCTCCCATAGGCCTTCTAGCCAATCAGCTTACTCCTATAGAATCCTTCCTAATTTCCTGGTCCTCTGCCACAGGTCCAGTCCATGTTCTTATCACATCATGCCTGGGTTACTGCAGTGCCTCCTTGCTCTTCTTCCTGTCTTAGGTCCCCCTGCCTCTGATCCATCATTCATACAACTACCAGCTCAGGGCTTTCCCGTTGTTAGCAACATGATCCGCCATGCTCAGAACTGTTTCTTGTTGTCTTCCAGGTGAAGTCATGTGCATAGTCTTCCAGTCTAGATCTCTCAGCTCCAGTCCACCAGCCTAACCTCCTCTCTCACCATCGTCAGGCCAGGGTACCTACTGTCTGCTCCAAGTTAGCCGTCTTCACTCATTGTTCCCCATATTGCAACTCCACCTTCCCATTCCCAGACTCTGCCTTCCCCTCTGTCTACTCAAACTCAAACTCTTTTGTATTTCCACTCTTGAAAGCACCTCCGAACTCCTATGGTCTAAGTGTAGTTATTGGTATTGCTTTTCCTAGTACAACAGAAACCTCCTGAAGGTGAAGTAAACTGACTCAAGGGAATGGAAGGAGATCTTAAGTACCAAGATTGCTCTGTGTCCACGTGACTTTGGACAAGTGGCAGGGAGGCTTATGCTGGCTAATCCAGTTAACCAGGAAGCTGTGCCCTCCCCTCACCTTGTTCATTGACGAGTCTTTCTGCACTTGAATCTCTCTCCTTTACTATTCTTACACGACTGCTAGTGTTAAAGTTATGTGAGTGCCCTTGCTTGCTCTAACACAAAAGCATGAGATCAGAGCAGACCCTGAGGGATACTAACATACTAGCAAAACTCCACCAGACTAAGACAGAAACCACTCAGATACTCAAACAAGAGGAATATGTGAAGGAAAACGTACACTCAGCTGCTGGGAGATTCATTGGCCAAGCCCGTTTATGAATTGCTGTCATCTTCCGCCTTGTTCTCCTAGGTCAAGCCCCAGTTTTACCCCTGGCTTTCCAGAGTCAGCTGGACCACAGACAGCAGTGCTCTAAGGGTTCTCCTTTTGGCCTTCATTTATTCTTGTCTACCCATCTGAGAGGCAGGAACATCCATCTGTCTTGGTCTATGCTTTTGGTCCTCCTGTAACTTTGATCCATTAACTGATTTTTCTGTTTGAAAGCTTTCCTTTCTCCTCCTTCATTCTCTCCATCTGTACATGAGCAGGGGAAAGTCCTTTTTTTTATAAAACATAACAAAAGGTCCTTTTCAAGTCAACTTTTTGAAAAAGTATGGAAAAGGTAAAATTCTAATGAGATGTTTGACCCATCCCCCCATCCAAACAATAAGATCCTACACCTCCTTTCTGTCCCCATTGGCCTTGCCATGGAACAAGTCCTCATTATAGTTAATATATGTGTACATACATGTATGTACCTAGTGTGGACTATTTCATACACATGATTACAACTGATACTGTACTCTTGTGGTTCCCAGTCTTCATGATAAAGTGCCCCAGACACCCAAGTGAACTCACTGGGTAATAACATCGTCTTTTCTTCCCTAAGGGAAATTATACAATCTCCTACTTTGAAGTTATGTAGATATAACTACTTAGTACATAAAAGACAAAGTATTTGATTTTGCCTTGGGATGCTCAATAAGTTGTTAAGAATCTAAGAACACCATGAGCCAAGAGGGTTTTTGAAATTGATATATATAGGTTTCAAACCCTAAAAAGTCCTTCGAGAATAAAGCATTCAAATACTGTTTAAGGCCCCAGACATTCTATTCCAAATTGTTTGTTTTATTGGCATACCTTTCCCAGATAACTACTAAAAAATCCCTGCATTTTGAATAGTTTTTATCACAGGTGGTTTCATTCTTATGACATAATGCATACATATGTCTATGTCATTTCATTCTGTATGACGGTGGCAGTCGCCACAGTAGTCACTGACTGGCAGCTGGCCTCCTGGCCAAAACTTGCATTTCTTAGCTTTTGGTTTTTGTTTTAATTGGCGTTTCATATACTTCTTTTTGTTGTTGTCATTTTGTTTTTTTGAGGCAGGGTTTCTCATAGCTTTGGAGCCTGTCCTGGAACTCACTCTGTAGACCAGGCTGGCCTCTGCCCCCGAGTGCTAGGATTAAAGGCATGCACCACCACGGGTGTTCATATCCTTGTTGAGATCTAATCAGGTCTATGCTCCTCACAGCAGCCCTAAAACCTCCGTCCACCACCAAATCAATTCACTTCACCACCCTGATATTCTCAGCTTTACCAGCTCCCACACTTTCTCTGAACCTCAGCTTCGTTTCTCATATAACAGGAATGGCAGCACACACCTTCCTTGGCTCACTTTGAGAATCAAAGGAAGATGGCACATGCCTGACTTGTTAGGAAACATAATCTATTGAAACACTTTTTATTTTTTATTTTTCCTTCCCAAACCCTAAACTTCATGAGTGTTTTGGAAATATTTATTGAATATGAAGTAAAAAATGTCTCTGTCGACTTCCAATGTAAGTTGATAACGTCCAGGGTGGGAACCCTTACCAACTGATTTTAAAACAAAACAAAAACAGGAAAGTCAGTTTCTCCTGTTCTGGAAGGAGGAGAGAGGACATGAACATTTTCTCTTGCTGAAAGAGTAAATAAGATGTTCTGGGGTCCTTGTAACATTTTCAGTAGCAGTATGTGGGTACCAGCCTGGCCGAGCTGCTCCCCCAGCTGGCGTTTGTCAAGTGTTAGTTGGCTGACCTCAAGGCAAAATAGTCTGCCAGGGAAGACCACAGGATTAGCTGGGGCCCCACGTGGAGGCCCATTCCTCTGATGTGCACAGTGGCTTCAGGGCCTGGAATCCCTCCCATGCCTAGTTGCCAATGGACTTGGATCTTGTAGAGCTGGCAGGAGTCCCCAGTTTACCCATGTGTCTCTGTGTGAACTCCTTTTCACTTGCCTCTTCCCCAGGACTATTTCTAAGGGAATAGGAGAAATTGAAGGCTATAACTGATTGTGACCCTCTAGTTAAAGTTTTATTTATGTGTAATTCTGACAGACTGTTATCTTATAGAGAAAGTAGTGTGGTATTTTTTTTTATCTTTTGGCAATCTTTTTGCTCTCACTAATTTGAGATGTGATTCTCTGCACAATGCTGGATGCTGAAAGATGCAAGATAAAGTCAGTCTCAGCAAAACTGCAGCCTCAGAAGCCTGAGGTCCCTTCGAAATCCCTCTCTCTGACATGGCCACCTCCTGAGTTTCAGATTTGCAAGAGAAGTCGGTACTTATCTTCTAGGGGTGCCATGAAAATACTAAACAATGTACAAAGAAGAGCCATACATACATTAAGAACATGAAAGGGAGCATGTATATGCAATTGTGTCAAATTAGCCACATATATGTACTTCTACACATCAAAACAATAAAGAATGATTGCTCTAAGTGCAAATGAACTACTCAATAGCAATAAAAGTTAATCTGTCCCCTGTCTTGGGTAACACAGAGTGACTTATCAAATGTCAATGGTTATGCTAACATTTACTTTAGGAAGGAGAAAATTACAAGGGCTGAAAAGCCCATTGAAGCCATCAGATTGCCCATGCATCAGCTGGTTTCCACCCAAACGCATTTCTAATTGAAAGTGGGAAGGGCTTGACTTTAGAGGCAACCAAGGTCAGGCCCTCCTGGGTTGTGTTTTTAAAAGGGTTCCATGGCCTTAGTGACCCCATCCAAGGATCCTGGTGACTCTGAACTTCTACATGATACTGCTGACATCAACAGAACTGGTCACTCATTCTAATTGCACTTTCTACCTATGGAAAATCTGGAAAGATAGGCATGGCTCTTATTGGTGAGAAACCAGGCACCATGGGCTACATAGCTTCCTATGGTCCCGACGGAACCAGGGAATGGTTACATCTAGGTTTGTATATTTGTTTTGAGAGCACAGGTAACTCCTTTGAAAAAATAAACTTTTTCTCGTCGATCGTATCAGTTTGGCTCATTAGATAGCTTGAAAGTTCTTGCTGTGTTGGTGAGAATAACCATCAGCTGTCACTCAAGCGTTCCTCGCTCTACACAGAGATGTGACAGTGCATGCTGAGATAGTCCTCCTCCATTTATTGCATTCTTTCGGGGGTTCTTTGTCTTCTCTGTGGGTAGGCTTCTCTCACAAAGACTTTGCTGTGCCCAACACTTGAAATGCTTGCTTGAGTAAATGATTGCTCTTAGCAAATACTCAACTTTTTTTTAAAAAAAAAGTTTTTAAAAAAAACATTCATTTTGTGTACTTAAAAATTCTTGGTAAAGCTATTACTCTTTTCCACATATTATGTAATCTTCAACCTTTAGGTACTTTTCCTTGACGTCTGCTTTGAACAGTGACATCGATTTGCTCTTCAGTCATGTGCTATTTCAAGTATGAACTTTGCCCCTTTCGTTCTAGCCTGTCCTTCACTCCTTTCCTCTGACATTTATTGAGAGCTCTTGTATGTTAGATGCCACACTGGACCTTGCTGATCCCCAGATGAAAAGGACTCTGGGTGGAGGAAATGACTCTGCACACAAATCTTTGAAGTAGAGCCAAGGGCTTGCCACCAGGGAGGGAATGACCTCCTGAGTCTGCTCCACAAGTGGATGCCATTTAAGTTTAAACTTGCAAGAGAGGAGGAATGGACTTTGTGCTGGATAGTTTTTTGTCAATTTGACACAGCTAGAGTCATTTGGGAAGAAGAACTCTCAACTGAGAAAATGCCTCCATAAGATTGGGCAGTGGTGGCACATTCCTTTAATCCCAGCACTTGGGGGGCAGTGGCAGGAGGATCTATGTGAGTTCAAGGCCAGCCTGAGCTACAAAAGCTAGTTCCAGGATAGGCACCTACAGATGAAACCCTGTCTCAAAAAAGAAGAAGAAAAATAAGATGACGACGACAATGAAGAAGAAGAAGAAGAAGAAGAAGAAGAAGAAGAAGAAGAAGAAGAAGAAGAAGAAGAAGAAGAAGAAGAAGAAGAAGAAGAAGAAGAAGAAGAAGAAGAAGGTGGTTAAAGATGCATTGGCATGAAATGCAGGGGGTGGATGATGTGGGGAGTATTTGGTGGTGTTAGGCAGAGAGGATGGTTAGTGAAATACATGGGTGAACACATGCATCCACACATATAATTAAAGACCCCACTATGTGTCAGATGGTGGTGGCGGTGCAAACCTTTAATCCCAGCACTCAGTAGATCTCTGTGAGTTCAAGGCCAGCCTGGTCTATAAGAGCTAGTTCCAGGACAGGCTCTAAAACTACAGAGGAACCCTATATTGAAAAAAGAAAAAATAAAGACCCAAGATTAAGTATGTTCTTCATTGCCTCATTCACTTTCATGCCAACACTTTAAAGAAGAATTTTTTTAGAAAAAGAAATCATCATCTTACAAATGAGGGAAGGGTTGTCACTGGTTGAGACTCTGTAGGACTCGAGAACTTATCCCAATTCTAGGAGTGTACCAGGCATCACTGACATCAAAGATTTGGTCTTAAGAGCTATCTAAATCTGTAGGCATGGTCATTAGGGTGCTTCTATGTCATGGAAAGCCTTTGGGCTTTGTCTTGTTGGTGATGGACACTATCAGCATCCTCCTGATAGAGCAGTGATGAGCACTGGCTGAGTTTCAAGAAGCTGACCATACAACAGGAAGTGGAAGGAGAGCGGAAGCGAGAAGCAAGCAGAGACCGGAAAGTCAGTCATAAGGCTGTGGAGAAAGCAAACCTGATGTAAAACACAGCAACAGAGCACAACTGTGGATTTAGGGATCACTCCAAACTAGACAGCAAATGATGAGGATCCAGTTTTATGTGTGTATGTGAATGAGTGGGGTTTGCAGAGTAAGATTACCTGGATTCATTCTTGTAACCTATGGAACCTACGTATCTAAGACAATTTAGCAATCAAATAAATTTGTTAAATGATATAATAATTTACAAAGTCTTTAGAAGAGGCAGGAAATCAGGTTTAGAAATGTTCCAGATAAAACTAGGCTGCCACTGTATCAACTGAAGCTCCTTACACTAGGCTTAGGCACTTAGGTATCTGGGTATCAGTTTCCTGGTACTGCTATAGCTCATTACTACAAAGCTTTTAGTTAATACCAACACAGAGTCATTCTTACAGAAGTCTATATGAGTATTCCATACCAAGGCTGGTCTGTAGCTCAGTGGGTAGAACTCTTGCCTCATGTGCATGAGGCCCTAGGGTCAATCGTCAACACTGTCAAGTAGAAATAAATAAAATTTATTTCGTTTTTTTTTTTTTTTTGTCTTGGTTACACTCTTTTTCAGACAGTTCTGGGTGAGAATTATTTTCCTTGCCTTTTTTAGCTCCTAGTAGCTGCCGGCACCCTTGCTTCTTTCATCTTCATAGCCTGTGATGCAGCATGCTCAACCCCAACATGTTTTTCCTATCTCTCTTTGTCCTCATCTCATAATTCCTTCTTCCTCCATTAACTATATCATCGTCTCTGACCATCGGCCTTCTGCCCTTCCCCTCCGTTACATCAGTCCCACCCAGATAATTCAATAGACTCTTTCAACCCCCACACCCTTAATGTGGTCACATCTGCCCAGCCTTTGTCCCTGTGAAGCACATATTCAGGTGCTGGGAACTTGCACATGGACACCTTTGGGAGGTCTTCATTCTACTTCCCCCATGATTTTAACTAATCTCTCCAACTCCAAGTCCAGGATGCTCCCCACCTGTCCTTGAAATGCTGGGTTTCATGGTACCCAGAGTGGCTACAGCACACGCATGTGTCTTAATTTCCATATTTTCAAATCCCAGCCTCACATCGGGAAATCTGGAGCACACATGCAAATCTCAGCTGCAGGGGAGGCTGGGAAAGCAACATCTGACTTCTTCCTCAGGGATAAAAAGACCCCATGTCTTGCATTGTATTTTATTTTCTGATTCCTGATTTCTTACTTTTTTTGATGAGTAAGTAACAATGTTGTACATAGCATGTTCTCATTCTGTCCAGTGTCTGTTTTGGTCTCCAGCCTGCCAACAGGTCAGAGGACTTGCTGAGGTATCTGTGTTCTGTAACGTAGTCATCTGAACAACAGTTCTGTGGAGAGCGATCTCCATGACAACGTCAAGCGCTGGCTGACTGGACATTAATGAAATTATAGGAACTAAGCTATTTAATTCCCTTTTTACTTTTTTCCTATATGCAGTTCTAAATTCTTACTGTTGCTAGAGAAGCCTTGATCCATTGCCCCAAGTTGTCACCCTTGCACAGAGATGGTGGCAATGTGCACTGGGGGAAAGAGCAAGGTCATGCTGACCTAGTTTTTTTTTCCAAACTGCTCAAAGAATGACATGTCAACATGAATATATCAGGAAGGCTACTCTTCAAAGTATGGGTCCACTGCAGGACCTTTCTGAACTACAGAATCAAGATGATTTAACTTTGACATACGACAGCCTTTTGCTCTGATCAGTGGTTGATGTGACATAGGTTTCTTGAGTGGCCCCAGCAGCATCAATGATGGCATTTAAACCTTCCTATATATTGTTTCAGTGAGGAAAACAACTTTTGTTCGGTCCAGAGAACCATGGGTAAAATAACAGGTGACTTTGCACCTTAAAAGCTGAACTTTTGCACTTTTGAAACTGTCATGGACCAAAATACTGCATGTGTGAGAGTGTCTGTGTGTCTCTGTGTACATGTGCATCCATGCTTGTATGCATCCCCATATACATACATATATGAGATGGTAGAATGGCTACAAAAGGGAAAGACAAGAGGCTGAAAAAAAAAAAACAAGAACAAAATTCTCAGTGTTTTCTTGACCTTTTCCAATCAAAGTCCACACCAAATACTAAAAAAAGAACTCTACAAAACAAAGACACTTGCTTCCCTTCCTTCTTAGAAAGCATCCATTGGCTGTTTTCCTTTGGATCTGAGCTGGTAACGATGCTGCATAAGGATGAAGAGGATCTTGGTGAGTAGGTGCTGCAATGAAATCAAACTGACAGCAAAGACAACGGCGGTGGATAATCACGACAGAGGCGACCCCTCCCACAGGACACAGTGGTGGATAATCACAGCGACCCCTCCTGCAGGACACAGAGGTGGATAATCACAGCAACCTCTCCCGCAGGATCACTAGCCAGCCATGCTAAGCAGCAGATCCCACACATGACTGTAATTATGCATCTTTTCAAACAGCCAAAACATCTCACTCTACCTCTTTGTAGAAACGCTCTTGAAGCTATAAATAGACGATGTTCCACATTTCATAGACATGGAATTCAGTCTAATTCCTTCTCCAAAGTGTCTTATTTTTGGTCCTTAATCTCCACCCCCCCCTTTCTGTTCCTTCCTCCTCTGCAGACCACTAGCCCAGATGCTGCCCTTCACTTTCAATTTTTTCTCACTGGAAGACAAAAGCTTGCATACCATATCCCCTGCCCACACAAAGTGAGTGTGCTCTGTCCTAAGATTCCATAATGGAATCCCAGCTGCCCCAGCTCCCCAACTCTGTGGAGGTCAGCTGGGCTCGGGGACCGTGGTGGCTAAGGACTAAGGGTTAAAAGCAGGGATGGGAGATGACAGGGAAAAGGGACTCCAGAGATTGTTTTCCTCGGTGCTATGCTGTGATAGTGGGAGAGAAGCTTGATAAAAGCATGGGCAGTAAGTGGCAGCCCCAGCTGACCAGCAGGCCTGTGTCCTATCATAGCATTAACCTTGTGACCCCCATGCATGCCCCAGGACAGCTAAGGCTGGGACAGGGCTGGTCCTAAACTCTTAACATATGCTCTTCTACACATAGCTCACCTGGGGCTACAGGGTTACAATGAAGCCGACCTTTCCACCAGCACCACCACACCCACAAAGAGTCCACCGTTAGGAAACAGCCGGGAGGAGGAACTACTGAATGTTTGGAGTCGAGCCTGGGGAGGAGTAGCAAGACAGCTCAGCGACACCCCTGGAAGTCAGAAATGCCATCTTCTCCCTCTAGCTACCCTGGCATGTTCCCATGCCTTCTCTATTCTACCTCAACCCCACCCTCTCTCAGGACCATGAGTTCCTGGAAGTTCCATTTCAAACGTAGTCACATTTGGAAACAAGAGAAGGCTCAGGAAGCCTAAGGAGACAGAACAGGAACTTTTCTGATTTCTATACCTATCTCTCTAGTTGCTAAGCACCCTGCCCTGACTCCTGACCCCTGGCCCAGCTCTCCTTTGGTATCCCTGAATCTGAAAGCATACAGTGGTTCAAAAGAGCTTCCATTCCCGCGACCCTCCCCTTCCTCATTCCCCCAGCGATCTCTTTTGCTCACGATATGGGCAATTCCCTGTGAGAACCACGTCTCCCCTTCCTGACATCTCCATTCTCATGTGTTGCTATTGACATCCTTTCCCTGGCAACAGGGCTCCTGGCCCTGCTCTTCCTACGAGCTGCCATACTGGCAAGTCGCATCATCCGGACCTTAAAAGGTCAGGAGAGGGAGAGAACAGGCAGAAGAGGAGCCAAGCATATCTATTTCCATCAAGGAAAAAGAGCTAACATCTGGGACGCTTAATCTTTGCCATTGCCGGTACTTTCAGCAGTGTCTGACACTCATTCAACAAATGTTTACCATACCTCGGTGCAGCTGCTGTTCTGGACTCTGGGGAGACAGGGAGAAAAAAAAATACCAAAGCTCCTGACCTCGTGTAGCTTCTATCCTAGGAAAGAGCAAGGCAGTGGACAAGTAGACTAGAGTATAACAACCAGCTAGTGATGTATGATTGAACACCTCTCTTTCCTTCTTCTCTCTTCTTGCCTTGAATTGATGTAACCATGCTGTCTTCTTGACCCTGCACTACTGAACCTTGCCCAGCCTTCTTTCAGTCGCTCACACCTACAACCAAGCCCTTCTGCTGAACTAGCTCAGGTGTCTCTTGCTTTCAACATAAGGACCGAATCCAGACAGTGACAAGTGAGGTTTCCAAAGCACAGCCAGAGGAGTTGGACACTCTCTGCCTCCCAACAGACGTAACTTTTCAGTCTCTTCGGACGGCAAGAGAGTGCAACCACATGAGCGTAATTGTCCTGGCAGGAGTAAACACTCTAAAGAGACACCTTTTCCCCTTCTTTTGGCTAGAATACTGCTGAAACTATGGCCCCAAGACATAGGAATTTTCTCAGGAGTCTCACACTGGGGAAAGGGAAGAGCAAGGCCCCAGTATCAGCTGGAGGAGGAGCTTGTCTCCTGGAAAAAAATACCCTACAATTCTGATGACTTCCCAGAGCGCCTTTCAGGGCAGACTGAAGCAGAGACAAAACTGGGTCACTGAAGGACAGGGCCACACCTTGACGAGCCCGAGGCCCTTTCCCTTCTCTGCATCTCGTATTATATAAGGGCAGATCCTTCATTAAGGCACACACTAAATTGTAATGATTTCTGGCCAGTGTGTCTATTGCCTGACCGTTTCATAGGATATAATCATTAAAGCTTCAGAGGGACAACAGTACATTTAAAACTTCCTTCCAGAAAAAGGCTAGTAGGGAAACAAGGAGAAGCAAAGCCAGAGCTGCCAGATGGTTGTGTGAAGTATGACTCCCGTCCTCTGTTTGAGATGCCCCCGGCTGGATTAAGCGGGAGTGACATGATTTGGTAGTTAAGAAGATCACTCTAACCTAAGACAGAAAAAAAAAAAAACAATGAAATGATCCCTAATAATATTCTGCTATGTTCATAGATTGGTGCTTTGCCCAATTGTCTGTCATCAAAGAGGCTTCCCCAGATAGCTGATCGGAGCAGATGCAGAGATCACAGTCAAACATTAGGTACAGAGAGATTCCAAACTGGAGATCTCCATCTGGTCTGGTCCCTTCCCTTGGGAGCTTAAGGAAGCTGGTGGAAGAAGGGGAGAAAGAATTGTAGGAGCCAGAGGGGTGGAGGATACCCGAAGAACACAGCCCACAGAATTGAATAGACAGGGCTCACACGGGCTCACAGAAACTGAAGTGGCAATCATAATGCACGCATGGTCTGCACTGGGTCCTCTGTAAATATGTTACGGTCATTAGTTTGCTGTTCTGTAGGACTCTAACCATGGGAGTGAGGTGTCTCTGACTCTTTTGCCTGCCTTTGGAACTTTTTCTCTCCTATTGGGTTGCTTCAACCAGCACTAATAAAATGGGAGGTGCTAAGACTTATTGCAACTTAATATCCCATGTTTGGTTGTTATTCTGAGAAGCCCAGCCTTTTCTGAAAGGAAATGGAGAAAGAGTGGATCTCAGAGAGAGGAGGTCAGCGGTACCGGGAGGAGTAGATCTCAAGAGAGAGGAGGTTGGGGGTACTGGGAGGAGTGGATCCCCGGGAGAGAGGAGGTCAGGTACTGGGAGGAATGGATCTCAGGGAGAGAGGAGGTCAGGTACTGGGAGGAGTGGATCTCAGGGAGAGAGGAGGTTGGGGGTACTGGGAGGAGTGGATCTCAGGGAGAGAGGAGGTCAGGTACTGGGAGGAGTGGATCCCGGGGAGAGAGGAGGTCAGGTACTGGGAGGAGTGGATCCCCGGGAGAGAGGAGGTCAGGTACTGGGAGGAGTGGATCTCAGGGAGAGAGGAGGTCAGGTACTGGGAGGAGTGGATCCCCGGGAGAGAGGAGGTCAGGTACTGGGAGGAGTGGATCTCAGGGAGAGAGGAGGTCAGGTACTGGGAGGAGTGGATCTCAGGAGAGAGGAGGTTGGGGGTACTGGGAGGAGTGGATCTCAGGAGAGAGGAGATCGGGTACTGAGAGGAGCGGAGGAAGGGGAAACTGCAGTTGGAATTCATTGTATGAGAGAAGAATGAAAATCAAAATCAAAAAGATCACTCTGGCTGCCACAGTGAGAACCGCTACCTCAGGACAGAGTGGCTGTCACCAGTGCCTGAGCAAGGGAAAGCAGCAAGGCCTCCATCTAGGCCAGGATGCTTGAGATGCAGTGATGATGTGTGGCAGGGTGGGGACCACGTTTGAAGGGGGAGTTGACAGACATTGCTGTGAACTCAGTGTGGGATAAGAGGGAAAGAGGCTTTAGGAAAGGTTGTAAGGCTCGGGATGATTCTTTTACTGAGATGGATAAGGTTGAGAGAAAGGCAGGTTGCTGGGTAGAGAAGACAAGATCAGGGTTTGGCTTTGGATTTAGTAAAGGCAAACTCTGATAAGGTGTCTAGGAGGAGGCACGGACCCAGTAGCTTCACCGAACCTGAGTGTGTCAGAAATGAGGCAGAGCTGGGACTGAGGGTGAGTTTTCTCCGCTGTAAAGAGTTTGCAGCGGGGAAACCCAGGCTCACGAGCTGATGAGTGTGGTCAGGAAACTGACAGAAGCTGGGGAAGCAGAAAATGAAGGGATTATGGAGAAGACCCAGCAAGGGGCTACAAAATGAAACCACAAGCTGCTGGGCACTGGGAACCAAAGCAAGAAAGCATGATATCACAGTGGCCCCAGAACTTCAAGGATATTCTTGTAGGTAGGAAACAAAGGTCAGTGCCATGCATGCCACTGCCCCCCCCCCGCCAGTATCCAATCTAGGACAGAAAGACCTGGCTCCACACAGGGCAGAGAGCAAGGTGGCCGGCCACACACTCTGCCTGCCTTCTTCCTCTCTGAAAGAGCTCTTTGTGACTTCTCTGAGGAGGAAACACCAAACATTGGTCCTGTTAAATGTACTGTTACTTGGAGCTCAGCCCTTGCCAGCCAGCCACATGGGAGCAGAAAGGGGAAAGGGAGGAATGGGTACCCCAGGTGCTGCCTTGGCAGAAAAGGCCACAGAGCTCAAAGACTGGTGACCTACCAGCCCCCAACCCAGTTTCTCTCCGCTAAGACCCTTTCTCTCTTCCTTCTTTCCTCCTTGGCCCTGTATAAAAAAGAGATGGCAGAAAGGCTAGTCAGTGGCTTGGCTCAAGCTTTTGCAAGCAGAAAGACTAAAAGGAATTATTCTTCAATCATTTTGCCACTTACCATGAGCAAGAACGGATGCAGCTATAAAAACCAACAAAATCAAACAACAACAACAAAAAAACCAGATTTATTCTACTTTCCCTAGTTGTACAGTTCAGTGAGAAAAATTAAACAAGCCACCCAATCACCTCTTATCACAAATGTGTTAAGGGCCTAAAGAAACATCTCTTGGGTGCAGGTGCCCCTGTGCTTGTGTGACCTGCCAGGCAAAGTCCTTTCCAAGGAAGTACTGGTAAAATCTGTGAAACAAAGGTAGTGGTGAGGGCAAGAACCTGCCCACCACACCTTTAGAAGTCAGCAAGGCACCGATAGATGACAAGGACCCCTTAGGTCACTCAAATCCTGACCAAGGAATGGAGCATGGAAACAGGTCCTTCCGGGTGAGAGCTAAAAAGATAATGCTATCCCTGGGGTGCTGGTGTGGAGGGTGAAGGCTGCAAGACTTCACTCTCAATGGGAAAGAAGTGGGAGGAGGAAGGAGGAGGAAAAGGAAAAGGGAGGAGGAGGAGGAGGAAGGGGAGGAGGAGGAGAAGGAGGAGGAGGAAGACAGCAGAGTCATTATCTATGCCTCTCCTGAAAGGCCCAAAGAGCTTGAGGTCATGAGTATCTCTGTGACTTGTCAATGCGTTGTGGTTATGGTCCGAGTCTGAAATATTCCCTAGAGAAGACTCTATCCCTGGCTGATGGGTGCTGCTGTGGGAAGTTCTGGAACCTTGGGGATACTGGTCCCAGGTGGCTGAAGGCATTTACTAGAGGCAGCTCTTGAAGGTCCTGTGTGCCTCTGGAGGCCTTGAAGGTCCTGTGTGCCTCTGGAGGCCTTGAAGGTCCTGTGTGCCTCTGGAGGCCTTGAAGGTCCTGTGTGCCTCTGGAGGCCTTGAAGGTCCTGTGTGCCTCTGGAGGCCTTGAAGGTCCTGTGTGCCTCTGGTTCTGGTTCTGGTCTGTACTTTATTTTCCGCCCATATGTGCTGGGAGCAAGTCCACCACACCCTCCCCACCATGACGAACTAAAACTGTGAGCTAAACTTAAGTTGCTTCTTTCAGATATTTTGTCACAGAAATTAGAAAAGTAACAGAAACAGTGCTGTTCCCTAATGACACACCACGTGCTTTGCCGCCACCATGCCCAGACACACACAGTCCTAAAGGGAAACAGAGGCGATGGTGGACAAGAGAGTTGGAGCTATATTAGCCTAAGGGCTTTGCATTCAAGTACTCTTTTAGTTGACTTTGGGATAACTGAATAGTAAACAAAACACACTTCTTTTACAGTTGAAAGTATCTGTACTCTTTTTCCTACATGTGTCTAATACCATGAAATTATTAAAGTGTTGTGCAACCAGCCAAACATTAGGCGGAGTTTGGGAATCCTGTGCGAGGAGGAGGAGAAAGGAACGAAGAAGCCAGAGGGGTCAAGGACACCATGGGAAGGCTCACACCAGCAACTCATCTGAGCTCAAAGTGGCTCACAGAGACTGAACCAACAACCAGGGAGCCAGCATGGGACTGACCTGGGCTCTCTGCATATATGTTACAGTTGTGTAACTTAGTCTTTTTTGTGGGACTCCTAACAGTGGGAGCAAGGTCTGTCCCCAATTCTTTTACTGGCTTTTGGGACTCTGCATCTAATACTGGGTCGCCTTGCCGAGACTTAATACATGGGAGGTGCTTATAACTTGATATGCCATGTTTTATTGATATTCATAAGAGGCTTGCCCTTTCC
Source organism: Ondatra zibethicus (assembly GCA_004026605.1). Lineage (NCBI taxonomy): Eukaryota > Metazoa > Chordata > Mammalia > Rodentia > Cricetidae > Ondatra > Ondatra zibethicus. The sequence continues at coordinate 66,921 of PVIU01001974.1, read as the reverse complement.
TGGATGGAGATGGAAGGAGGGGGAATGGAGGGTGGGAGGAAGAAATTGGGGAGAGGGACTGGGAGGGGAGGATGGGGTCGGGGAAAGGCTGCAGTCAGGATGTAAAACAAAGAGATGAATTTTTTAAAAAAAAAAGTGTTGTGGAGCAAAAGAAGAAGGTGAACATTGGAGGATTCTGAACCCGTTCTCATTGTCCCGTGATTTTACCTACAGATAGTTGGTTTGAAAGCAGATGAAAATGTGTTAAACTCTATTGATACAATTAATTGATCCTTGTGATTGTCATGTGACTCAGTCAAGAAACAAACAGTTCTGTCTACAGATGAGAGACCCCAGCGGTGAAGCACCGAACTTACCCAAGGTTCAGGTAACTACTTTGTTTCACTTCCATTTTACCAGCCGCATTCTTCTCTGTCTGCAGGACTCCGGAGCCCAAAGGTGAGTGAATGTGGTTACTTTATTTTCTGGTTTGTTCCTGTCAACTAAATCTGTGCTCATGTTAAGACGGTGGCGCAGAAATAAATGCTTGCACGGATGATTAAATTTTTTGTTTTAATCTTGATAATAAGCACTTGCACATAAGTGGTTCTCAACCATCCCAGTGCCACACCCTTTGGTACATACGCCCAGCCATAGGATTATTTTTGTTGCTACTTCATAGCTGTAATTTTGCTACTGTTATGCATCGTAATGTAAATGCTTTTGGAGCTAGAGGGCTGGCAAAGAGGTTGCAGCCCACAGGTTGAGAACCACTGGTCATACTGTGATTTCTCCTAGTATAATCAGACTATGGTTTCTCCTAGCATATTAAATAAACTGCACAAAGATTAAATAAATGTCCAGCTTAATTATGTGCTTGATTTCAACCTTTCATTAGGATGAAAATATTCAATTTTATACCAACTTTTTGTATTTTGTTTTGAGGCTTTTTATGGCTTAAAAGAAGAGGTTGGTGTATATATGGTGAAATTTTCCTATCTTTTGATGATCAGCAGTGCCATCTACTGTCAAGTAATAGAATCGTGAAGTAACAACCTCTCCATGAAAATATGGGCTTAGGAAGGGAAAAGCAATTTCATAGTCTAGGACTTATTGATAAATACAGATTCTTGGGCAGGTTTTTATTTTGTATTATACCTTTAAGCAACCTATATAGTCATATATGATTCATAATTATGCAATGTTCCAGAGCTCAACCTCTGGAAGGAGAGTTAGTTAAAATAGCAATACACTCAGCTGAACAGCCACACGGATTCTCTTAGGACCAAGTCTTCACATGGGTAAGACACGAACACTTATATTTATGAAGTAGTTTTACAGACTAAACAGTGTGTAAAATTTACTTCCAAAGCAAGCAGAACAGAAACTACTGTTACCTGATGTTTGCTTGGGTACATAGTAGATACCAGACTACGCAGGTACCAATGCCCAGGATGACATAGCTAAGCTAAAGCCAGGGCTAGGCCTAATTATTCACCTGATTCCAGAGTTATTCTAATACGTTACATCATAAAACACAGTTCTGGATCCCTTCTCATAAATCCCTTATGTGAGCTCGCTTCAGGTCCACCAGCAAAGATTTGCTTTTTCTGTATTGGCATGGACTCTGACCTTCATGATCTGATGAATGTACTATTATATTACAGGTCTGGCCCAAGTTTGCCTGATTGTGTTATGAAGAGAATAATTTCGGGAAGGCTCTGAGATAGTCCGTCCAGGTGGGAAAGAAATGGTGGCAGGCGCAAGAGGCAGCTGCTCATGGGGCCTCTTCCGTCAGGAAGCACAGACAGCTGAACGTTAGGGTTCGTGCCCCTTTCATCCATTTTATTTTGTTTGAGCCAAGGCCATGGGATGGTGGTCCCATTTAGGGCTGGTTCTCCCACTTCAGTTAAGCTAGTCTAGAGACACCTTCACAGATACACCCAGATGTGTATTTGCATTGGATTCTAAATCCCATCAAGTTGACAATCACAACTTATGTCCACAGGGTGGACAGGTGTGGTTCTTTTCTTCATCAGAAAGGGCCATGGCGGCAACTTCTGTGCAACAAGGGAAGCACCAAACAGCTCTTTGTAACAAAATGTGTGAGATGGAAACACTGTGGATGAAACCCAAGGACTCAGGGGGAAATGTGGGGTTTCCCCCAGCCCTTCGGGTTTTTGGAATCAGTTGTGTATAACTTTGATTGATAAAAAAGAATCTAAACAGACGCTAATAGACTGAGGGGAACAGACCAGGAAGGAAGGTCTATCCTGTTCTTTCTTGGCCTCTAATTGAGCATCCCTTCCTCTTGGGTACCAAGCAGGACTCTTCTGTAATCAGAGTCTGAAAGGAAGAGAAGAGAAGAAAGTAAGTTTCCTTTCTAGGTTCCATGACTTGCTCCAGAGGGCAAGAGCAGGAGGCAGCAGGGCAGGAGAGAGTCCTGGAGAGCAGCTCTGAGTCCGAGGCCTCCCAGTGTCCTTCAGTAGTTCATTCTTCTCAGTGTGCCAAAACGCCATTATTTGGGACGTTGGTTTCTAAGCCCCAACACTCCTATGTGCCACGAAGACAATATTCTAGGTATGAATGGCTCAGCAAGGAGAAAGAATAAAACCCCACCCTAGTGATACCTAGATGAAAGTTGGGGTAGGCAAGTGTGTCTAAGGCTAGTGAGGAATCTACCAAATAAGCTAATAAAAACTACTGTAGAGAAAAGGAAAACAGAGGTAGGAGAGCGAGGCTGCCAAGAAGGACAGGCTCAGAACAGCCATTGGGGGCTCCACTGCGCAAAGAGCTGAGGAAGAGAGAGAGGAGGTGCCCTGGAAAAACTTTTCAGAAAGAAAGAAAAAGAAACAGAATCTCAGCTGGGCGGTAATGGTGCATGCCTTTAATCCCAGCACTTGGGAGACAGAGGCAGGAGGATTATCTGTGAGTTTCAGGCCAGCCTGGTCTACACAGTGAGTTCCAGGACAGCAAATCCCAAAAGACATTCCTTCCATCCTGTATTGTTATATCTGATACTTTTTTGTTTCCTTGAGGGTGACTCCCATGACCCTAAAATTTAAGATACATGTAAGTATTGACCATGCCTTAGACAGAAGGGCATCACAGACAGAGTGTACCTCCGAGCATGTAAGTATTGACCATACCTTAGACAGAAGGGCATCACAGACAGAGTGCACCTCCGAACATGTAAAGAATAGTCAGGATGAAGCCGTCTGTGGCAAAACCATTTCTATTTTTATGACAATTTGATTTATACTGTTTTAAAACATAACTGGACCCTACCTAATATCTAAAATAGTTGGACTGTAGGCATTTGTAACAGAATACACTTGCAAACCAGTGTAGAGTATGATGTTCCAAATTCAATTTCTGCTCTGACATTCTATTTCTCTAGGATATATTAAAGAGCAAAGGGAAAATGCATTACCTGTATTAGGAGTTGAATGAGCTTTTGTGGGTTGACCTAGAGACCCAACACATACTTAAAATATTCTCTCTATAGAAAAATGAGTTCCGGATTTGAAATACACTTACATTGAGAGCACAGATCATGTAGGAACTGGAGACTTCCTGTGGGGAATAAGAGTATCTCTGGTGGAAAAGGGCAGGGAAGGATTAAAGAGCAAAGTCCAGAACTTCTGAAACTGGAGCATTAGTGGGGAAACACTGATCATGATAGACAACCCAGACAGGGTCTCGGGCGAGCATTGCAGCCTGGGCAGCAACTGCTGTCAAAACGTACAGCAGGCAAAGCTCAGTTTGCAGAGCCTGCTGTGGGCCTTCTGTGGAAATCAGCTGATAGAGCTCTGTGAAGAAAGAGCCCACCCCATGTCTGTCTCTTAGACCAATGTTATTTACCACAGGAATGCTATACGGATAAAGTATGAAAAATTACATTTTGGGTAGCAGTATTAGTGACTCAAAATGCAATTTTGCAGCAAAGCACTGAGCTCGAAAACCAAACAATAGTATGTTTTCCTCAGAACAGGTGCGTGTGTGAGTGACGAGAGGTTCACGACAGCTGACAAAGCTCAGCAGTTGAGAGTAACACCTGAGATGCAATTGCAGGAAGCTGACCTTGTGAGTGCCATGTGGAACTGTCTCTCTGAACCTCCTCAGGTGCTGTCCGACTCCCGTACTGGGCCACGTGGAACCTTCTCTCTGAACTTCCTCGGGTGCTGTCCAACACCCTTACTGGGCCACAGAACTTCAGCTGCAGTGCAGGTGGTCAGCGAGGAGCTAGCAGTGTGCAAAGCTGGGGTGGAAAGGAAGGCAGCGCTTGAATGTTCTAATCATTGTGTTCATGGACATATTGTGTTCATAATAAGCAACTGATAATTTATTCAAATAGTTTACTTACATGTCTAGAATAGTGACTTCAATCTCAACTCCTGGCTCAATACTTTTTAATTAGATTAATTTTTTCCCTTAAGCTCAGTGTAGTGACATATACCTATAATACCTACATAGAGAAGAGCCTGAGACAGGAGGCTCACAAGTTCAAAGACAGCTTGGACCACATAGCTGGACTCTGTCTCAAACTAATAAAATAAAACAAAATAAACACAAGTTGAAAAAACTTTACAGTCAATGTTTTTAACTACATTTAAGAAGTTAAATTTGTATTGCCTATTTTACCTTATTTGGTAAGTAGTGAAATAAACTTCCTTGTTTTCTTTTGTTGTTTGTTTGAAACTGATCTTATATTTCTAGTTCACAAAATACAGAGCTCTAGAAAGTGTGTATTACCCAGAATTCAATGCACTATCCAGTTGCTATACATTGAAATATATGTTCTGTCTTTTTTCTTTTGATCAGAAAAGACACAATTCACTATATGTAAGTAGATGTTGATCAGATGATGAAGATGGAGATTAATACAAAGAAACAAAATGTTTCTCATACATATTTTACAAGTTGGTGAGGGAGGCATGTCTGTTATTGAAGCAAAAGTCCTTTTAAGTCAAGAATGCTTGAACTGTAAAATGCACCCAAAGAGTTTCTAGAAGAAACCAGTTTAGTCTCAGCTTGTAGCTGTCATTTGCTTATCTGCTTGGTGTCTTTGGTACTTTTAATGATCATAATATTTTAATGAAAGGAAGGCAAGCAACTTGTTCTTCAGCAGAATTAACATTAAGGGATAACCATAAAGATTTGGAGCATGTGCTCTCTTCAGTTTGAGATGGCAACAGTTGCTCCTGAGGTGTTTGGTAATCCTTATACAGCACAAGGGAGAAAGGTTGGCACACACCTGTATTTTACATTACAAAATGCTTTCCGTTTTTCCATCAAAGAGATTCATACACAGGAAATCCAAGGGTATAGACTCAGTGTCTGTCTGTCTGTAAATGATAATTGATATAGCCCATTGTATTAAGAGAATAAATTACTAGACTCCTCTATTTTAAATTAAATTTTATAAGTATTTACTACTTAAAGTATTAGTAGGTATACATGATTCACATATGAGCATGTAAATATTAAGAAACCAGGACTCCCTGTACTTTCTGTTGGCTGAAATATATGAGCAACAAAGTTTGGAGGCCACTGACTTACAAAATAACAATAGCAGAATATTTTAGCCTGGTATACTTAAAGACTTGAATTTCTAAAGATTTACTTTTATTATTTTTATTTATGTGTTTGTGTGTGTGTGTGTGAATGCATGACATATGTGCACATGCCTACAGGGGCCAGAAGAGGGCACCGGATTCTCCAGAACTGAGTTAGAGGTGGTGGTGATCCATTCCACATGAACTCCTGTGCTCTTAGAAAACCAAGCAAGTGCAACTGTTCCTGCCCCTCTGTTCCACTTGGATTATTGTAGCACACTTTCTCTTGGGCCACCAACCAGTTCCCAAATCAAGACAGGGAGACTTAATATTAGTTATGAATGCTTGGCCTTATCTTGTGCTTGTCCCATAGCTCTTATAACTTATTTGTTCCTGTTTCTCGTCATCTACATTTTGCCTCAGGGCTTTTTACCTTTCTTTCATTCTGCATGTCTTACTTTCTGCTTCTTCCATGTCTGGCTGGCAGCTGCCTGGCTGGCGGGTCCCAGGTGTCTCTCTTTCTCCCTCATTTTCTCTCTTCTCTTGAGCCTAGATTCCTCCTCCTGCTTATTCTTTCTGCCCGCCAGCCCCGCCTGTCCCTCTACTGCCTAGCAAAGCAACACGTCTTTACATCATTAAACAAATGAAGCATAAACAAGTGTAAGACATCTTTACATAGTTAAACAAATGCAGCATAAATAAATGTAACACATCTTTGCCTAGTTAAAGGAATACTCCACAACAGATTACCCCACAATCTAGCAGCTAGCAAGAGAGTTAAGCCTGAACCCAGTAGGAGACTTTAGATCCAACCCATCCCTACCTCCAGCTAGGACACTGGCACACCCATCCTTGCTGAGCTCCTAACTAAAGCTGGCAATCTTCTGTCTTAGGGTACACAACAGGAATACACAGGGAACCTTGCAAGAATGGGCGGGATCACACAGACAAATAGTTTCTGAGACCTGAATAACCCAGGATGGCTGTCCAGATTGTGTGTCTATGTAGCACGGCAGCAGTGCCCATGCAAGGCCTAGGACAGAAGGAAAAGACACAGTTCATGGGGATAAGCTTGGAGCTCACAATGTGGAAAGCTAAACAGATCACCCCTAAATAACTCGTGGACAGTGAGACCTTCCTTCAAGAGGACTAAGTTCATGCTTCTTATTCTAATTTATCCAGCTGACCTGGGCTATGTCCATTATTATACCATAAACCAAGGACATTGTTGTAGATAAGCAAAAGGTTTGCAAGAAATGTCGAGATGGATTTGAAACTCAATAGCACAGAAATTATCTCAAGATTTGTCATTCCTTCTATGCCCTATTTAGCACATGTATTCTTGACGCCATAGTGACTTGACATCTGGATATTACTAGATTTCTGTAGTTGCCATGGAGCTGCATTGTCTTTCAATTGCTATGAAGAGACATCATAACTACAGCAACTCTTATAAGAAAAACATTTAATTGAGAGGGTTTGCTTACAGTTTCAGAGGTTCAGTCCATTATCATCATGGTGGGGAGCACGGCAGCGTGCAGGCAGACACGGTGCTGCAGGAATAGCTGAGAGTCTTACATCTTTCAGGCAACAGGAAGTCAACTGAGACACTGAGCAGTATCCTGAGCATAAGAAACCTCAAAGCCCACCCCCACAGTGACACACTTCCTCCGACAAGGCCATACCCACTCCAACAAAGCCACACTTCTTAATAGTGTCACTCCCTATAAGAGTATGGGGGCCAATTGCATTCAAACTACCACATTTACCAAGCCTACTCAGATTTGATTCTCACAATGGTCCCAAAACAAGCAACAAGTAGTATATTGATTATACAAAGAAACAAGGAAAACTGGAGAAATTCAGTAATGTGCCCACACTCCTTTTGAAGACAGTAACTCACACTTTAAGTCCATGTGACCGGCTCTATCATGTTACATCTTAGTGTCCTTTGACTAAAGATGGAGCTGTGTTTTGTTTGACTTAATTGGAAGCAGCCTTGTGAATATTAATAATTCCTACACATCCTAAAACAAGAAGATGGATGCCTGCCAGACTAAAGGTAGAGGTTAAAAGCAAATATAAGATCCCGGGAGCTTGTTGATTATACACATGTAAAACACATGTATACTTGCAACTGTTAAAAAAAAGACTGATGAGAACCCATTTTATTTTTTATCATAGGAACCTATTGGTTTCTCTGAGTGAAAAACAGACACACAGAGTTCTTTGCAACCTTGCCTTTTTGACAACAGATAAAAACAAATTCAAACCCTAGCAGTAGAGAATTTTTTTTCGAATATATACCTATAACAAGAGAGAACAGTCAGAATGAAACTTCTAGTTTTAATAGGGAAGAGGAAATTCCTAAGACTGCAAAAGGAAAGCAAAAGAAAGCAAGCAACTTGCTCTGCCTGTAGCACACAGAGAGGTGTACAACGCAAGAGGGCTTGTTGAGCTCCTGAAAGGACGGGGTGTTGACAGGAAACCCTTCGGCATCAACTGACTTGGGTTTTGAGTGTGGATTCTGTTCTCTAGTCTTGTTTGTAAACTTTTTCTCTTCTGTCAACACTGACAGGTAGAGTCTTTCTAATAAAGATCTCATTCTCACCGGGGAAAATACACCAAATTCTCTGTGTTGGTGAGCTGGCCTGACACCAACTGTATAGAATGCAAAGACCGAGGATCATGGTTGGGGTTATTTGCTGGTGGCGCAGTTAAGTAGCAGGTTAGGAAGTAAGGAGACATGAGGTGGCAGAATATTGAGTGTGATTCCACAAGATCTCTCAAGACTCTGTGATGTCATTAACATCAAGAGATGATTTAAAAGTCATCAAAGCCCACAAGGTGCCTGAGCTTATCAAGGTTAGAGAGAGAGACAAACCGGCACCTGTGAAGGCAAGGATGGGTGTCACTATTGCCTCAGGAAGGTCCCTTATCCCTGGAGGGCAGGCAAGTCTCACTCACAGCTCCGCATCTCCGCCCACAGCTAATCACTCTAAGGAAGGTCCTGGGAGGAGTTTCTATCAGGCATCTCCATCCTTCTCAACTCAAGACACCATAATCCCTTTTCTGCTCAAATGACAGGTTATGTAATTTTGGTCTTTGAATGCCCTCCAGGTAGTCTGTGGTCGCTGCCCAAACGCAATGGGTAAGTTTTGCTTAAGGAGTATTTTCTACTTGAAATTCAGGTTTTTCTCTCCACAAAAGAATACAGAAATAGATGGTTGAAAGTTGCGACCACAAAGATGGCTTCAAATGATGGTGTGGTGGGGGGAAGGAGGGGAACAAGCAGAAGCTTAGTGGTGGGTGGTCTAAGGGATCCCTTTAATGTGGCTGTTTGAAATGAAGTTAAGCCAAACAGGGGACACTCAAAGAGCGATCTGAGATCAGACCACTTGGAGAGTCTCTAAATCAGTATTTGTAACTAATATTCCAACTAAGAAAACGTCTCAGTGCTAAACACACAACTTCATTCCTCACCATGATTAAGAAATATCCTGGCTTCACTGTTCTCGTATTCAGTTTTAATTCCAGGCTTTGAAGTTTTGTGCCCAGTCATATTTTAGGGAATGATCTGGGGAAAGACTTTCAAGGAAATCTGTTCTCAGAAAAGGTCTAAAAAAAAAAAAAAACTTCATCAATTTGCAGGCAAATGAATGGAACTAGAAGAAAAACATCTTGAGTGAGGTAACCCAGACCCAGAAAGACAAACATGGTATGTCTGCATTCTTAAGTGGATATTAGATGTGAAGCAAAGGATAATTAGACTACAATCCACAACCCCAGAGAAGCTAGGTAAAAAGAAGAACCCTAAGAGGGACACACACAGAGGGCCCCAGGAAAGGAAAATAGTTAAGATCTCCTGGGTAAACTGGGTGGGTGGGTAGAAGAGGGGGATGGGGGATGGGAACATGAGGGATTCATGAGGGATTGAAAAGGCCTAACTGGAGGAAGACAGAGAGGGAGAGCAATGAAAGAGATATCTTGGTAGAGGGAGCCATTATGGGGTTAGGGAGAAACTTGGTGCTAGGGAAATTCCCAGGAATCCACAAGGATGACCCCAGCCAGCTAAGACTCCTAGCAATTGTGGAGAGGATGCCTAAACTGGCCTTCCCCTATAACAAGATTAGTGACTACCCTAATTGTCATCATAGAACCTACATCCAGTAACTGATGGAAGCAGATTAAGCTTCTGAAGTTCAGTTGAAGAGAGGGAGGAGGGATTATGTGAGCAAGGGGGGGTCAAGATCATGATTGGGAAAAACACAGACAGCTGACTCGAGGTAGTGGGAGCTCACGGACTCTGGACTGACAGCTGGGGAACCTGCATAGGATCAAAAAGTCCTCTAAATGTGGGTAACAGTTATGTAACTTGATCTGTGGGGCGGGGGGGCTAACAGTGGGACCAAGACTTATCCTGGGTGCATGAACTAGCTTTTTGGAGCTCATTCCCTATGGTGGGATACCTTGCTCAGCCTTGATACAGAGGGGAGGGGCTTGGTCCTGCCTTGACTTAGTATGTCAGACTTTGTTATCTCCCCAAGGGAGGCCTTACCACTTCTGAGGAGTGGATGGGGGGGGATGGGAAGAGGTAGGGGGCAGTAGAAGGGGGTGGAGAGGGAATTAGGGCTGATATGTAAAAAGAAAAAAATTTAAATAAAAAAAGAGAAAAAAGAAAAAATCTTCATCAGTACTTATCAGAGTACATGTTTTCTAACTTCAATATAAAAAAATACTTCTCAATCCACTGTTTACCAAAAATGACAAGAATATAGAGCATTCTGATTTCAATTCTGCAGGGCTAACATTTTTAATTTTTACCCTTTATTATTTGGCAATAACATACATGTATAGTATAGTTTCATTTCTTCTTCCCAAGTCATCAAAAAGGAGTTTACCAAGTAGGGTCTTAAAGGGAAAGAATACCATCTACAAAACTACATCCAAAGGAATTTCCAAATCCTCAGCACTGAGGTCCATGAGACCAAGCAGCAGCAACAGAAGAGCCCAAGGGAGACAATAATGTCCAGAAACACCTTACAGACCACAGAATCCGTAAGTTATGAACAAAACTCATGCCTGAAAGAAGAGGATCATGCACGTCATGGGGACTCAGGTGAGCACATTGAAAAACAGCAAAAAAGACTCCAGTCTGATGGGGGATGATGGCTGCCCAAGGTGGCTGTCCACTTAGACGTGCAGATTATAGTAGGCTGAAAAACAAGGCCCCCAAACATGCCCACATACTCATTTCTAGAACCCATGAGTGTGCTGCCTTACATGGCAAAAGGGATTCAGCCAACACTATTAAGAATTCTGAGATGAGGACAGTATCCTGAATTATCCAGGTGGGCCTCGTGCAATCATTAAGAGACAGATGTTGGAGCAGGGGGTCAGGAAAATCAGGCTCAGATAGGAGAGAAGAGAGCAGAAGCAGAGGGTGGAGTGTTGTGCTTTTAAGACCGTGAAGGAGCCTGAGCCAAGAATTCAGACAGCACCTGGAAACTGATCAAGCAAGGAAGCAGGTTCTGCCGCAGGGCTTCTAGGGGGAGGCTATTTCTGCCAACACCTGGATGTCAGCCCAGTGAATCCCACTTCAATCTTCTAACCCGATGAACTGTAAAGGTAATAAAGCTGCATTTTAAGCCATTAAGTTTGTGTGATTTGTTACAGCAGTCACAGAAACTAATACAGCAAAAACCACATTCTCCGCATCCCCTTTCTTGTGTGTTTCTGGCTAGAGGGTCCAAAAGATGACCTACCCGACCGTGAACCAGATTCAGGAGGGTGGAGCTGGGGCTGAAGCTCCGTGATAAGATAGGGTCCTCACTCTCTGCGCTTGTCAGGCTCTTCTCCTGGTGATGGGCAGCAGCCCATAGGAAGGGCTCACCTGTGGACCAGAGAAGCAAAATTTCGTGTGGGCTCCACACACACTCCCTCCCCTCCTTCGTCCCACTTCAGCTCTCCATGCTGGGTTTCTGAGATACGAAAGGTTAGATGGATTGTTCCTGAAGCAACTGTATCCGTTTGCAATGAGTATGTTTCTGTTATTCCACGACCTCAACAACGCTTTGTACTGGATGATTCTTACTTGCGGCCAGTCTGTGAGCTAGGTGCTGGCATCTCCGTGTGGCTTCAACTTGCATCTCCCTGATAAGTAATGAGGTTGGCATCTTTTAATAATTTTAGAGATTGTCTAGCTTTCTGTGTTTGTGGGGTGAACGTGATTACCTGTTTTTCCTACTGCGATGCCTATCTTTTTCTTATATGTTCTATATGTTAGTCCTTCGTCAATTAAACATATTGCAAATATTCCGGTGTATGGGCTGCCTTCTCAGAATCTTTAAAAAGGAAGTTCTAAAGTCTAAGGACGCAACCAAACAGAGTCAGAAGTACAGCGCTTGCCTGCCATGACCAAGGCTTTGGGTTCAGTCTCCAAGTACTGGGGGAGGGAGGGTCCCAAATTTGATATTGTCAAATTTATCATTCTCTTTTTAAAAGATCTTTGGTTATCAAACACATCTCTTTTTTTTTTCCATCAAAACCAACTCTTACGTACAAGATTGTTTATGGCATCATTGTTCCTACAACGAAAGTGGGACAGGGTTGGAGGCGAAAGTCGGAAGCTCCCCCAAATGTCTGTCAACAGAAGAGATAAAGCATTTAGGCTTATTAGAAGTAGGCAATGGACCACAAACACATGTCTCCAGGCGTGAATGAGTCTCGCAAAGATACTGGAAATTAAAAAGAATAAATAAAAACAATTCCTTCACCAAAATTCAGTTGCTCTGGATGATGTAATGTATTTTTAAATGTAGTAGTGGAGGTAACCTTAGAAGGGAAAGGGGTCAATTCTTACAGAGCATTAGGATTGAAGTTACCCTGTGAGGAGACAGGAAATGGGGCAGGGCTCTCGCTGCTGCTGACATTCTGTCATTTGAACCAAGTGGTATTTGCTCGGCAATTTTGTTTTATTCTTTGAAGCCACCATATGCTTCCAATAACCATTAATACCTGATCCATTTTCCCAATAAAACATGTTAAGAGGTATTAGTCACCTCAGTATAAGAAGATTTTGCATTCTCTAGGAAAAATTGTTCCCATATCAAATGTGTTAAAGGCTCAGACTCCAGACGCCACACAGCCTGGAGAATTACAACGTTCGGGGCGGGGCTGGAGAAACCACAACATTTTGCCCAGGCCATTTTCTACCTTCTCAACTACACCCATCTAGAGAGCTCAACCCTCCGCAGGGATCAGCCTGGTAAAATTTATGGCCCGCACTGCCCTCTTGTGGCCAGTCTTGCTCCCCACACGGAGAAGAAGAAAGGGAACACATTTCTGGAATAGGTCTGGCTGGTTTGGAGCAATCTCTGAGGACTCGCTTAGTTTAGTTAGATGTCAAGATGTGCCACCTAGAACCCACTAAACTGTTTCTTTTGTCAAAGTTCCAAGCTCTTTAGCCTGTCTTCTTTTCTGGAAGCATGCTTGCTTTCTTCTGATGATGACGTCACAGACCCGTGGGCTCCCAACTGCTCCAAACCTCCTATTGTTTGGCTCTCCCTGCCCAGACAGGTTACTTAGCTTAGATTCTGCCTCCCCTTCTGGACCAACCATCTGCACATGTATCTCACTAACTGCTCTTATTTTCTGCCTGAACACATATCTACGGCCTGACCCGCCACCCTGGGCCCAGGTGACAGATCTGGAGGAGGACCTAGATGCTGCGGAGAAACAAAGCCCTAGGACAGAGACTGCTCTGAGACAGGAGCATGTTCGGCAGACACTACCCTGGTTTGCTGTGTGGTCTCATCCCCACCCCCCTTTAAAAAGCAAAGCTCTACCTATTTCTTCCTCTTCTTTCTCTTCTACCTCTCTCCCTCCCTCCCTCTCTCTCTCTCTCTCTCTCTCTCTCTCTCTCTCTTAATGTCTCTCTTCCCACGAGGCCCCTTTGTGCCCCCTTTCTCTCTCCTCCTCTCTCCCCATCTCCCACTCCCTTCCCTCCCTCCAATAAAACGGCCCACATAAGCTCTGTCTTAATGGTGTGCCTGTCTCTCACCTTGGACCCGGCCCACCCACCAAGGTCCGGCTGCTGCTATTTCATAACAGCTGTAACCCTCTTGGGAGACAATGTAGTGTAATGATTACATTTCGATTTTGAACTGTGAATTGAACTGGAATCTGTACCTCCTGGAGATAGACTGGATAGTTCCAGTCTTCCTGTCTGTGAAATGGGAATACTATTTTACTCAAAGACTGTGTAGAGGCGGATATGAAAAACATGCTTATTATATTTCATCTACATAAGCGCAATTGAGCAAGTATTGCTATCACCCGTTATGAAGTCTAGGCCCTGTAGGCCTCAAACGTCTATCTCTCAGGGGTAAAAGACCCTGAGTATAGAATGAGATTATACTTGTTCCCAATGTTCCTTTCTGAGTAATCAGCTCCCTCAGAACTCTCTAAAAAGTACTCAAGTTTGACACTATTCTCTAATTTGACACAACTAAATGCGCTCTCCTTCAATCTTGGCATGATTCTGGCCTTGAGGCTAGAAACTGGCCTGGAGCCCAGGAAACTCAGTGTGCCTCTTAAATTCTTATTGATCCTCAGCTATCGATGAGCTGGGCAGAGATGCTCACCCTTTCTCCGCAGGATTGGTACCTTTCCTCAGCCCCACTTCACTCTCTCACCTTCTCCTGCCAGGCTCATGACTGTCATCCATATCCAGGCTGCTCAGTCAGGACCAAAGGGTCCTACGTTACCTGTGCCTGCGGCCTCACACCTAGGCCAATGCTCTGTCCCAGAACTCTGTTCCCAGCCCTGCTTTTCCATCACGAATCACAGCATCCTTTGCTTTACACGCCAACAAACTTCTTGCGTTTCTCTCGTTAATCCACCTTGTGTTACTCTGTAGAGAGATGGAGGAAGCGGTCCCTCTTCGTGCAAGAGCAGCCTGGGTTTAGGGAAATAAATCAACACTCATGTGCTGACTTCTCTGTCATGGAGTCCTCTTGCTATGCACAAGGTCCGCCAGCACCCACAGGACCTCGGCTCTGCTTTGCTTACTCAGTGATTTCCCTCTCCTAAGTCTCTGTGCTGAGGGGCTCTGGTCTCTCTTTGGTCTGTCTAGAGTCAACAATTGCAGAGCTGCTGAGATGGCCCATTCCTCAGTATGACAGCATTGAGTCAAATTCATACCCTGAATGACTGTTGCTAGGCTGACTGGTAGTGTTTCCTTAAATCTCCCCGTTCTCTAGGACACAGAGCTGGAGCGTGGTCCTGAGTGTTTTTGTGCCTTATATTTAATGACAAAAAAAACTCTTTATTCATTCTTAATAATAACCATACAGCCTGGGTTATGGGTTCAGTTCTGCTTTCCCACGCCCTGTGTTCCTGAGGTTTCCCATCCGCCAACTGAGAGAGTTGGGCTGGTGACCTATCAGGCTTCTCCAAGCCCTGATGGGCTAATGCCCTGTTCACTGGCATGCAAGAGGGTCAAGACTTAGCCTTTTGGTATCACTGTCCCTTTAAGAAGCTCTCCAGTCATTCAGATGTCATCCTCCTTGATAAGTAAAAATAATAAGAAAAGGGCAGCTCTTCCGGTGCAAGAAATCCAATTAGGTCAAATCAAACCGAATCAAAATGCCCATCATTTTATTAAGAATGATGCTCTTGGGTGGCTGAGCGCATGGCGAGGAGACAGGACAGCAGGGAGCCCATGCAAACCCAAAACTACATGTTTCTCCTCTAGGAGGCCACTTAAATACCCTGTGGGAGTGGTCCTGACCCCCCCCCCAGGCCTGGGGGCTATGCTACCAACTTAACATTCCTTATTGGTAAAATTTCAGGATTGGTATTTTACTCATTCAATACACAGTTTCCATAAATGACTCACTTGAAGACACAAAATAAATCATTTTCAGAGGCTAAACAGCAATTTAGGCCTCCGTAGCAGGTTTCTTCAAACAAGTCAAGATGACAGAAACAATCCCTGCCAATCTTTCCTTGCCTCCATCAGCATTGTTTAGTGTTAAAACAAAGAGCCAAGAGAACTTTGGAGGCTCCTGTGCCCTGTGCTCTTATGTGAGCAAAGAAAACCCCTTTTCATGCAAACAATATAACAGACCTCAAGCTTAACCAATCACAAACTGCCAGCTAACCTCTGCTTGGGACTTCTTGCCTGATCATACCCAAACTCATCACAAACCTAGCTGCAGCCCGTCAAGTCATGCCTTTTCTTTTCCTCCCAGTTCAGGGACTTTCAGAACCCAAGCCCAACTCACAGCTCCTTTGATGTTCAAATGCACTCTGTGAAGTCTATTTTGTCTGAAGTAGGGTTTTCTCCATCAAAAGCTTCCTGTTAACTGGAACATTACATTTCAAAGGCGAGTACACTTTAAACACATGGAACTATCCTCATTCAACACTGCCTTTAACCTGAATGAAAGAACACTTAGAAACTGAGAAACTATCAGAGATACCACCACCACCACCCCTTTTTTAAAAAAAAACAAAAACAAAGAAAACCCAAGAAGCATTATTGTCAAGACATGGCTAACAGACTATGCGGGGACTGGCGAGACAAATGGTATACACACACACAGACACACACACACATATATATATACCACAGTTTTATTTAAGAATCAGTGTTTTCCATACAAAGCTCAATGGATACCCCCAAATTAACACAGGCTTGACCCTGAGTATCAAATTCTCAAGGCTAGTGGAACTGGCCCAAGAGAAAAGCTGGGGGGGAACACACACACACACCCCACTTCTCAAGGTCTCAAGGCAACTTTATCTTATCTTTGAGTTTATCTACAGAGAGATTAAATAGACTTTGTCCTGTTTAGAAGCCACCCAGTAACCACAACTTCCCTGTAACTTTGTAAATTTCAGTTTGAGATTTTACACGAGCTCTGGTAGAAAGCTTCTTCTTATTTAGGCTTAATTACATCGCCAGAATTTTCCTGAGCAGGGTCAGTTTGTCTGAGAGTCTTGACTTCGCCATCCAGGCAGGAGAATGGCCAAGGTTCCCCAAACCCTGTGTGTGGAGTAGAGGAGCACGGGTTGCAGAAGGTCTGGAAGGGGTAGAGACCAGAAAGTGCACGGGGCTAAGACAAAAAAAGGAAGAAATGTGTAGACCTTGAAAGTGAAGGCCACAGAGATGATCACAGACTTGAGCAGCCTAAAGATGGGAACAGAAGTAAGGGATGGGGGCAGAAAAAAGCAAAGCAAAACAAAACAAAAACCTGAGTCACAGGAAGCCGATGGGCAGCGTGGTGCCCCCACCTCACTCCCAGGGGCAGGGCAGAAAGTGAAAGGGGAACCAGAGAGACCTAGGTTTGAGGTTTGACTGCTGACCCAGCGGAGAAGGGGCTGCAAACCTGCAAACCCCCGGGCTACTTCTAGTGGCCTTTTAGTATGCGCCATTGTTTGGCTGTGAAGACTTGGTGTTCCACCACTTAAAATTAGTAAAGACAGAAAGTGACATCTGTATGTATTGAACACTGTGTCTATCAAGGCTCTCCTCGCACTACAGGCAGTATATTGTCTTATTGAAAGATGTTTGGATATGTCTCTAAATATAAAGTAAATATATAGTAACCTAGCTTTGATAAAATCAAGGCATAGTCCTTAGTGTAATAGAGGCCTGAATAGGTCTCCCTCCCACATTCGTCTTTAGCATAAGGATTGTTGGAGCTGCTGGTAATTAAGAAGACTAGAGAATTGTCTGTTTTCCCTCTGGCTAAGGGCAGGACCCTGATTTACAATTAAAAGCCACTCCACTTCCCTCCCACAGTCCTTCCCTGAGGACAAAAGTTAACCAAGTTAACCGCAGAAAATAGCTTTAGCTCCTCCTTCTGGGCAGGCACCAGAGGAACCCACAAAAGCAAACTTTCCTAACTTGCCTTCATCTGCTCCCCCCCAATTGCTTGCTTCTAGAGGCTGCAGTCATTTTGTTATAGGTCAAGGGTCTAGGCCTGGTGTTCCCAGGTTCTTAGCCTCTGAATCAAAGAATTCAATAAAGGCTAACACATTTGTAAAGGTAGCAAAGTGAAGCAAGAGTACCAAGTAGGAGGGGGATGCACCGTCAGGATTGACAGGTACAGGAGGGGCGGTGACAACCATTTGGAAACCCACCCTCCTGACCTGATTACCTGCTGTATGAATGACTTGTCTCACTGTTGTATAAAGTACTTGATAAAGCAATGTAGGAAAGAAAGGGTTTCTTTTGGTTCACAGTTCAAGGCTACAGTTCATCATAGTGGGGCGGTCACGACCACAGGAGCTTGGGGCAGCCAGTCACGTGAGATCTTCAGTCAGGCAGCAGCAATGTATAGTGCTTTCTCCTTTTTAGTAAGTTTCAGATCTCAGCCCAAGGAAAGGCATCTCCCATTTAAGTGTGAGTCTTTCTAATTCAGATAACAGTGGCTAGATAATCCCCCACACTATGCCCATAGGATAATTTCCTGGTGAGTCTAAATCCCGTTAACTTGACAAATTAATGTCATCACGTCGTGGATTAGAATCAACACTTGGGGACTGACAGATGGCTGGGTGGGTTAAAGGCACTAAGCACCCAGCCTGACAACCTGATGCAAGTCCCAGGACTCACGTGTTAAAAGTAGAGAGCTGACCCCCCCAAGTTGTCTTCTCACGTCCACATACACCACCACCACGGCATTCACACGCACATGCACGCGCGCGCGCACACACACACACACACACACACATACACACACACAAATAATTAAATTTTTAAAAAGTTGAAGAACCTCAACATGTTTATGAGGCATAAACACATATTCGACCTTTAATGCTTTGACTTTGTGGGTTTTAAAATTAAATTTCCTTATTCAAAAAAGCATGTTATGTCCCATTTCTTTTCCCCTAGCATTACCAAGAATACTGTGGAGACACCCTTAACATACTGACCTGAGGATTCTCTGCTCCCGGAAGTGCTCTCTCACCTGGCTACTCTTTTCTCCTCTGCTCTCTCCACTGCCTCACTTCTCTAACCCTGCTAAAAGACTTTTCAAGCCACAAGTTTCAACACAGACCACAGATTGTATGAGAATTTCTGTTTCAAAGGGTAAAAAATGAAAACAACTTGAAGAAATTTGCCAGCTGTTGGCAGCATAAAAATCTAGATTGAAACTAGGAATTCGGGCAGTATACTGGACTATAATATTGCTCTAAAATTCAGTGCAAACGATCTCTTGATCCAGTTGCTATTACTGTGTTAGAGTATGGCATGAAAGTTCATGGACAGTACTGTACAACAATCTTTGTGTACTTTAGATTTGCTGTTGTTTATTTTAGAGATCGATATCTCGATCTTGGTTTCGCATACTAACTCCCACTTGATCAGTGTGGCAGCCACTCCTGGCTAATTAACCCAACCTTCTCCAACCACCTCTCTTTCATTTTGCTATGCTTGAGGTCGGAAAGCCAGATGCTGAGGCCCCAGCTTCCCCTGTGCTGCAAATGGCTAAATGATCCTCACCTGATCTAAGTGTTGGAAGCATAAATTTTGTGCTATTTCCTGAGGCATCTTCAATTTCCTGACAACTGGGCCCATGTCACTTCCCCCAGTTGTTTGAGTAAAAGAAGTAATAGTGAAAGACCTCCGGATTAGGGCAACTCTCACTCAAGTCTCGGGATAACACGACCCCCCAGGAACTCACGAGAGACTGTCCTTGCTGCAATCACATGAGGTTTATTGATAAGTGCCAGTACCAGCGCGCTGGGGTCGAGACTCATAGCCCACACAGGGGAGGAGTTCGACCCCGAGTAGCCGGGAAAAGGGGTTTTTAAGGGAAGAAACCACAACCCAGTAATCCAAAGGGGGTGGGGAGGGCGTCATTGGAAAATTCTGAAAATACCAGCAATCATCACAAGGGGGTAACTCCCTGTTTCTCAAGATTATAATCTAACTTTATCTTCAGCTAGTTCCTGAAACAGGGTCACTGACCTGGCTAACCTAGATTTTTTTGCTCTCCTCTTTCTGCTAGAGGGGTCTGGATTTATCCGGGTCTTTCATCTCCCCACTTCTTCTAGTACCTAGTTCTAATCATAGAACTAGATTTCAGTATCTTCTTGACCTTGTAAAGCACTATATTGGTGGTATAACATCAAAATCTGAACAGCACTTATTCTTTCTCTAATGAAGGTAATTAGTTTTAATTCATTAAAGTACTGAGGGGCCTGTATCAGGGCGGCTACCCCGAGGCCCGGGATTACTGCTAGTGTCAGAGAAATAGGTTCTCGTCGAAAGCGAGTTGGGTGCTTGTCAAACCCATCTTCAAGTGTGTTAGCTGGATGATAAAAGACCTTAAGTACCAGTTGTACAAGCACACAGTAATCTTTGGTGTCATTAAAACCCCATGTCGACACGCAAGGTGTCAGGCCTGTATTACAAGCCCACCATTTATCTAAACCGGGAACCAAGTACCTGGTGTCAGGAGGCTTAGGGCTCTTAAGGAGTCTCATTACATAACCTCAGTAAGAGTCAGCCTATGATTAGTCCCCCAAACACAAGCCTCCTGACTGGGGGTGGTGTTAAAAGCCCCGGATACTGCAATTTGGGTAGTTCAGGAGCTCGCTTCACGTGGGAGGTGTGGATCCAGGCAGAGATGCATACTTCTTTCAGTTGTTCCCAGATCTGGTGTCTCACCACATCAAGGGCCTTTAGGTGGGCAAATAAAGGTCTAGAAAGAATAGCATCAGGATTATACACTCCACCTGACTCAGTGAGAGGTGGCCATCTTCCACATAGGATCTCATAAGGGGTGTTTAAATCACACTAGGGGTGTTCCAAACCTGGAATAGGGCAAAGGGAAGAAGGGCTGTCCAGTCATTCCCTCAGGTGTCAAGGTCACTTTTAAGGTTCTGTTCATCCTTTCTACCTGACCTGACTCTGGGGTCAGTAAGCACAATGTAATTTCCAATTGATCCCCAGTTGGGTGGCCAGTCCCTGACTTTACCTGGGCAACAAAGGCAGGTCCATTATTAGACTCGATTACCTTGGGTATCCCGAACCTTGGGAAGATTGTTTTATGATCTTCTTAGCCACCACATTGGCCGTCTCAGTCCTGGTAGGAAAAGCTTCTACCCAGCCTGAAAAAGTATCTATAAAAACTAATAAATACTTGTTACCATATCTGACTGGCTTAATTTCTGTAAAATCTACCTCCCAGTAGGTCCCAGGCTGGTCGCCCCTGAGCCTCTTCCCAGGAGTATATATGGAGTGTCCTGCACTAGTCACAGCACAGGCCTTGCAGCTTTTGACTACTTCTGCCAAGTCAGAGAGTCCCAAACATATTAGTCGGAGGACCTAACCACATCTTTTAGTTTCTTGGCCCCACCAAGTGGGTCAGGTAATGTAAGTTAGTAACATATTTGTGCCCTTCTTTTTGTGGGAGGACTAGTTTTCCTCCTTCTGTCTCTACTGCCCCATATGGGTTTTTCTTTACCAGTTCTAATTTGCCCATAACTTGATAGTCCTCAGGGGTATATCTAAAGTTGGTTTCACTGATATCATAGTAATCTTTAGGCTCTTTGACTGTCAGGATCATTGCCCCTTGGGCCGCTTGCTTTTTCTTTATTTTTTATGTCTTTTCCTGCAGAAGTTAACAGTCCTCTTTGTCTATATATTGCTCTGTGTATATGGGCAGTGGCAAAAGCATACCTGCTGTCAGTGTAGATGTTGATAGACTTCCCCTCTGCCATCAGTAGAGCTGGTATCAAAGCCACGAGTTCAGCTTTCTGGGCCGATGTCCTTCAGGGAGGCTATGCCCAGATTACTTGCTTCCTGTTCACCGCTGCTGCCCCCATCTTCCACTTACCTTTAACCATGAAACTGCTGCCATCTGCATACCAGCTCGGACTCCCAGGCCAAGGCTGATCCTTCAGATCATTTCGGGTAACAGCCTCTTCTGCCAAAATGTCAGTGCAGTGATGGGTAGTGAGGTGTCATCAGTAGGGTGGCAGGATTAAGGACAGCAGGGGGAACGAAGGTCACTGGTTCAGTCAACAAAAGACTTTGATCACCTCTGGCCTGGTTTGAATAAACCTGATCTGGGCCTTCAACTTTGTTAACAAGTCTCTTTCTAATAAAGGCATGGGACACTCAGGGATAATCAGGAAGGAATGAGTCACTTGTCCTCTCCCCAAATCTACAGTCTGCAAGGTAGTCCACGGATATTGTTTCTGTCCAGTTGCTCCAATTACTATAGTCTTTGTATTCTTTAGTTTCCCCAATGGTTGTTTCAGCATAGAGTACTCAGCCCCTGTGTCTACTAGAAAATCCATAGGGGTCCCCTCCACAGTTAGGGTTACCCTGGGCATGGGGGAGGGGGTCCGAGCCCCGTTCCCTCTAATCATCTTATTCTAGGGCCAGTACCTTAGAGACCCTTCCTTTCTTCTCTTGCCCAATGTCCTTTTTCTTTACAATAAGCACATCGGCCTTTGTCCAAGAGGTGTCTCTGTCCGTCTTCGCTGATCTTTGGTCTTCTGTTGCCCAGGTTCTAACTGTCTAGGTCCTGTCTTCCCTTTCTCTCCTACCACTGCAGCCAAAATTCTATCAAATTTCTCTCTTGTCTACGATCCCTCTGGTCCTATCTTTCTTTTGCTTCCCGCCTCTCTCTCTCTCTCTTCTCTCTCTCGCTTTTCTTCCTCAGTCTCTCACTTATGAAACACTTCCCTGCCTCCTTAACCAAATCATGCAAGGTATAATCCTGCAACCCTTCTAACCGCTGTAACTTTTCTTAATATCTGATGCTGACTGTCCTATGAAGGCCATAGCTACTGCTGCTTGCTGACCCTCAGAAGTTGGGTCCAAGGGAGTATAACGCCTGTAAGCCTCCTTTAAACGTTCAAGAAACACAGATGGTGGTTCAACCAGCCCCTGAAGAACCTTTCTTACCTTGGCCAAATTAGTGGGGCGTCTTGTGACCCCCCGGAGACCTGCCATGAGAGCCCTGAGGCACTAGACTGTCAGCTGCTCCCTACCTGCTTTAAGTTTGACCTTGAAACCACACACAGGGAACTAGATAAGGCCCATTTCTGTTTACACATTTTTTTTTACCAGAATCTCTCTTGCTTTTTAGACAACATACCAAAAATCTCTCTTGCTTTTTAGACAACATACCAAAAATCTCTCTTGCCTTTTAGACAACATAAAAACTCTTACCAAAGTCTTTTTTGTGGTTTTTCTCAGTGGGGATGCATGAACAGCACATAAAATCCTGTACCAGTTTGAAACATTTGAGACCAACAATAGTTTTTTTTAACATTAACCAACAATAATTTGTAAACAACAGCACATAAAATCCTATACCAGTGTGAAACATTTGAGCCCAGCAATAGGTTTCTTTTTTTTCTTAACATTAACCAACAATAATTTGTAACCAGCCCCTATAAATGATGACAGATACTTATAATACTTATAACCCATAGGATCTGAGAGTTCTTCACCCACGGAGCCAAGCCTTGGTCAGCTTTGACCAGAGGTTTGAGGCGTGCAGCTTCCAGGACAGGTGGAGGGAACTCATCCATCAGCATGGCGGTGGGGGGGGGCAGGGTGGTATGCAGCACTAGGGAAAAAATATTGTTAACCTCTTTAGGCCACAGCGATTACCCTCAGATTTTTTGTTTAGTGTTTGAAATCCTATTGGGGTACATCCACCTTCTACAACTGTGTCTGGCAGGCTCAATACCTTGTAACAGCAAGGCTGAATAGCCCAGCCATCCATACAAGCATGCTGCCCCACAGCCACGTGCTTGGGGCCGAGGCTGACTCTTTTTTTTTTTTTTTATGAAATATACCCCTATGCTTATGGCCCTATATCTGAAGTCTTGTAAGTGGTCACAATATCACAGTCAAAAGAAGTCATGATTTGAGTACATCAGCGTCAGTCTAAGTCAGGAAAAAAAAAAGCACAACACACATTACACAGACATACAGGACAATGGCGCCAAACAAACCAAAGACACAGCTTCAAGCTGCTTTGCGGGTGTGACCCGAAATGAGACCGCTATCCACACATGTCTTTACAGAGAACTGACCACGCCACTCGTGTGTCATACCACAGAACTGAGAAACAGCACCCGCGTATCTCACCAGAGAACCGAACATGCTACCTGTGCGTAAGACAAAACAGAGACCGAAGATACACAGATAAAGGCTAACAAAACCTAGATAGACAAAACCACTGATCCAGAGTCAACATCACAGTCTGTCCCAATCGTCAGAGTCACAAGTAAGACAAAACAAAAGACCGAAGACACACAAACAAATGTCCATTTCCACCGAGACAGATAAAACCATTCCAGAAATATAGACAGCTGAGAGGACATATAGTTCCTCCAATCCAGGAGAACTTCCATATCCTCACCAGCACCTAGACGGGAATCTCCCAGGCGAGGCGTCCCTGGGTCCCTTCTCACCTCCCAGGACGTCTCCCAGGGCAGCAGTCGGTGAGCTACTTAGCACATCTGCTAATCACTCCCTCCTTCTCCTCCCGAGACGCGAGCGACTGTAAAACTGAACCGAAAATACAGAACCTGTACAGAACCTGAATTCAGCTGGCACAGAAACACAAAGACACAGACACGACTGTAAAACCAAAAGTACAGGGGCTGGAGAGATGACTCAGAGGTTAAGAGCACTGCCTGCTCTTCCAAAGGTCCTGAGTTCAATTCCCAGCAACCGCATGGGGGCTCACAACCATCTTTAATGGGGTCTGGTGCCCTCTTCTGGCCTGCAGCATACACATGGACAGAATATTGTATACATAATAAATAAATAAATATATTTAAAAAAAAAACAAAAAAAGTACAGAACCTGAACCTGAATTCAGCTGGCACGGAAAGACAAAGACACAGACACATAGACAATATCTCACCTCCAAGTGGGTCTTCGGAGACGAGGGTGGTCGCCAATCCCGGGATGAGCCCCTAAATGAAATACCTCTGGATCAGGGAGACTCTCACTCAAGTCTCGGGATAACACGACCCCCCAGGAACTCACGAGAGACTGTCCTTGCTGCAATCACATGAGGTTTATTGATAAATGCCAGTACCAGCATGCTGGGGTCGAAACTCATAGCCCACACAGGGGAGGAGTTCGACCCCGAGTAGCCGGGAAAAGGGGTTTTTAAGGGAAGAAACCACAACCCAGTAATCCAAAGGGGGTAGAGAGGGAGGCATTGGAAAATTCCAAAAATACCAGTGATCATCACAAGGGGGTAACTCCCTGTTTCTCAAGATTATAATCTAACTTTATCTTCAGCTAGTTCCTGAAACAGGGTCACTGACCCAGCTAACCTAGATTTTTTTGCTCTCCTCTTTCTGCTGGAGGGGTCTGGATTTATCCGGGTCTTTCAATAGAACAAAAAGCCAACAAAAAGAATGATAGAGAAGGAAAAAAACTCTGCCCTTTAATAGCATCATGAACAAATGTCAATAGGCTATGTCTCTGACTCTGTGTGTGTGTGCATGTATATATGTGTAGGTGTAGATGTGTGTGTGTACATGTGGAAGCCAAAGGTTGATATTGAATGTTTGTCAGTTGCTCTCCCCTCTACTTAGAGTCTCTCTCTGAACCTGGAGCTTGATTATTTGGCTAGACTAGTCGTCCAGCAAGCCCCAGGGATGCACCTGCCTTCTCAGTGCTGACATTATAGGCGCACATTGCCATGCTCAGTTCTTTACATTTTAACTTAATTTGCAACGTAGGTGCTAGGGATCAAACTCAAGTACTTATGTTTGAATAGTGATGTGGGATTCCCCTCTGTGTGCTGTGAATATGTTTTATTACCATTGGCTAATAAAGAAACTGCTTTGGACCAATGGCTTAGCAAAGCAAAGTCAGTCAGGAAATCTGAACAGAGATATATAGAGAGAGTAGGTGGAGTAAAAGAGATGCCATGTAGCCGCCAGAGGAGAAAGATGTGAGCCTACAGCTGGAACCTTACCAGTAAACCATGAGCCTTGTGGTAAAATATAAAATAATATAAAGGGGTTAATTTAAGATATAAGAGCTAGCTAGAAAGATGCTTAAGCTATTGGCCAAGCAGTATTGTAACTAATACAGTTCCTCTGTGATTATTTTGCATCTGAGTGGCTAGGAAACGAACGAGCAGCCTACACCAACAGAAAAGCAAGAACTTTACCTATAAAGCCAACTCCCCAAACCATCTTGCCTCTTTTTAAAAACTACTATTTTGTTTTTTAGTTCATTGAAAATGTCCCTTGCTGATATATCACTACTTTTTCATCCTTTCCTCCAGGCAAAAATGTTCACAGCTCATTCATTTTTACAGCATGTAGCCAAACAAACCCACAGATGGACCAAGTATCTTCTTCACTATAGACCTTTGCTCTGTACTTTTTAAGAAACCAATTTCTCCCAACACTGGTAGATAGCTAGTTCGATATTAATGGAGAGATGGCTCAGCGGTTAAGAGCACTGCTTGCTCTTCCAAAGGTCCTGAGTTCAATTCCCAGCAACCACATGGCTCACAGCCATCTGTAATGAGATCTGGTGCCCTCTTGAGAAAGAGACCTGGTCAGTCATTCTTATCAACTTAGACCATGAAACCCAACATGGACAAGTTCAACAGAACCGCCATATATAGACTGCCCATTCATGCTTCAGCATTGCCAGGGCATAAATTTCATTCATTTAATTCATATTAATGAACTTAGAGAACCTTGAAACTGGATTCCCTCTGTCATAGTCAGCAGCCTGTAGAAAAAAAGGACTGGAACAACAAGATTTTAATTATTCAGAAGAATGTAGCCTGCATCATTAGTTCTGCCTCTGAAGGAGACGAGCCATCCCAGACTGCCTAGAAGGCTGTTAATGGATAACTATCTAAACTGGACTCTGTGGAGTCCTAACCCTCATGAGATTATTGCAGATCAGATAGCAGTGACATCCTTCCAAAATAGCTAGTAATTTTGTGAGATGTGTTGAAAAAACTCTCTCCATGTTTCTCGGGATCATCAGAGGAACTACTCGATTTGCTGACACTCTTGCACAATGGCTTTTGGGCTCAGTGGCTTCAAGTTGCCCAGTGAGTTCTTGGAGGAGTCACATCCAAGTGTTATAAAAGGATTCTGAACACGGAGATGCTGGACCTAATCTCTTTGTAGGTGGCAATGCCAACAATGCTACTTCTTCTCACTTTTAGGAGGGGGCTCGGAGAAGGCACCATCTCTATCTCTTTTTATTATTATTATTATTATTTTGGGATTTTTGAGACAAGGTTTCTCTGCAGCTTTGAAGCCTGTCCTGGAACTCGCTCTGTAAAGCAGACTGGCCTTGAACTCATAGAGATCCGCCTGTCTCTGCCTCCCAAGTGCTGGGATTAAAGGCATGTGGCTCTACCACCTGGCAGCACCATCTCTTAAATGAGGAGTTCTTTCTCATTTATGAGGACTATTGTTCCTTGATCTAATTTCTGGGCCCTCTCTTAAAGCAAAAAAGGTGAACATAGAGTGTTACTCTTTGCCCAGTCACTCACAAATCAATCTAGTTGTATAATAGTATTGTAACCAACACTTCCTTTCCCAGGCCAACTCTCCTGTCCTGCTACTTGCATTGAGGTCATATGATTTTACAAAAACCAAATCAACCTCTTTATTTCTAAAGTTGGGTGGTGTACAAAGTTTGCCCCCAGTATAAAGAATACACCCTGAGAGAAATCGGTAAGAATTGAGGGGGGAGTTATCAATATAGAAGAGAAGGAATACAAGGGGCCTGTGGAGAAACTGTCACTTCTACTTGAACCTTATGGAATCACCATTGAATGAATCCCCCATTCACTCCCCAGGCTAGATATCAATAGTAGCATGCTTCGTCTTGGCTGGGGGGAGTCAAGGTCTATATGTATTCTTTCAGTTTTTCCCTCTGATCCACAGTACGGGAATGATTGTCTTTTTATAATATTGCTCATGATTCTTTGCCACAAGGATGTGGAGAAGTTGAACTTACTCTCAGGAGGGTACCCAGAAGAAAGAACTGTGTTCAGGTCTTACACAAATGTATTGAAGGTTAACAGTCATGAAGGATATCGCCAAGTTCTCCTTCAGGACTCTTCTGGTACATGGTGCAAACAAGTGCCTCAAAAACAAAGGAACTCACCTATTAGGGTCTGGCATCACCTCCTCAATCCTATGTAGAAAATGAACTTATTTCACTATATGATGGCAATGAATTTAATTATGGGCCAGAGATAAATAGGAAATATGAACTATGTATCTGAAAGAAGAAAGCCTGGGCAAAACGGTTAAGGTAAATAATAGCACGTAGCCTTTCAATTTGGTCTTATACTGGTAATTGAAATGGCAAAGAAGTCACCAAAATAATGTATATTTGAAAAAGACTACATAAGCACAGTTACCGCCTCCTAAAAACGGTATTATAGTTAGCACAGAGACAGCAGGTAACAGAGTATAAGTTGAACAAGAACAGGTGACCCAAGACATACTGTCTCAAAAACTGGGAAAGTGAGGGTGACCTCACAGACAGGTAGGGTGCGTATTTCAAGGGCACTTGTAACCATAGAGGAACAGAGAATACTATGCTCTCAATACAAAAAGACGATTCTATGTCCTCCCATGATCAAAATGAAGGAAATCCCATACAATCAGATAGGAACACCAAAGACGTCACCAGGATTCTAGTCCAGACTCCCCCATTTACCTCCTCTTTGTGACCTCTGGTGAAATGATTTGTATGACACAAACATGAACAGAAGAGAAGATAGAAGATGTGTGGTCTATTGCAGAGCCAAGGAGAATACATTCTCAAGAGGTGAGAGGAGACTGTGGCCAGAGACACATTGCCTTAGTCTATATCCTTCATAGGCTGTATACTGTATTCTGTTATCTCTAGAAATGACAACTTCACCTTACAGTCTCTGTCTGCTTCAGGTGATTTAAACAGGCCTGTTGGAAATGACTCTTACAGGACCGTCAGTGATGCATATCATAAAAAGCTTTCTCATTGTTCCTCATGGGACAGACATGAGGAAGGGGGTGACTCAGGCCTAGACAATATATATATATATGCTGTAAATTCCAAATATTCCCAATAGGACCTGAAACAGTACCAATCTATCCCCTGACAGGGAATTATAACAGCCAGCACCAGATGTGATAACCTGTGCTTGAGGAGCTTGCAAAGCACTAAAGTAAAAGCAGTAAATTGTGCTGTACTGATGGCGATTATTGATCAGAGCCCTACGACAATCCAGACTGCTGTTCTCCAATGCCTCAAGGAGCCTATTCCAAAGCATAGCTAACTGTCCCCACCTCCGTGGAGGGTAAAAGTCCTTCTCTGTAACACCTTTCTCACTCAATCTGCCTGATGCCACAAAGGAATTACAGACCTTGTCATTGGAAGCCAAGACCCCGCCTACTGATGCCCTACTAGGTGTAGAAGACTATGCCTTCTGCAATCAGGCTGTAGAAAAGGAACGGAGAGAACAAATTGAGGCTAAACTTACCAGGAAAAGAGAAAATCAAGTGAGGGGGGAATCTTTAATAGCCATATGGGATGGCTCAAGATTCCCACCGGAGACTGCTAATTCTGGAGAAAATAATCTGGCAGACAAATGGTAGACAGGCCACGGAAGAGAGATTGCCCAAGCCAGACATTTTCCTAAGAGTTCTTTTAATGAGTGTGGTAAAACAGGACAAAAGAGGGTTCTTAACTCCAACAGGCAAAGGACCCCTAGACTGCAGTCCAAGATACTGTCTCTGGTAAGAAGAAGTTCATGACTCCAGTTGACCGCCAACTCAACCACCACCACCAATGGGACAGAGTTCAGGCAGATCTGAAAGGGCAGGTAGGACTATATATTTTTCCCTGATAATGGGGCCTCTAACTGTGTTCTCACCATGTATTGACAGCATCACTGAGATTCCTGTGACAGAATGTTTCATTCCACCTTCATGTTGGCTACGAGATAGTTTACTTTTCATCCATGCTTTCCTAGTCAGGCCCGAATGTCTACTCCCTTTATTAGGCAGAGGCCTATTAACAAAACCAGAGCCTAGATGACTTACAGGCTGCTTAACAATCCCACCATACTGGCAATGGACACCTCTCCTGAAGGAGCATACCGTGACTCGATCCTTTTGGACCTCCCTATTAACCCAGGTACAGGCTACTGCATGCCAACAGCACAGTCACGGTCTCCCCAGCTATCATCAGATTAAAACATCCCCATGCTTTACCAAATTTTAAATAACATTCTCTTCATCCTGAGCCTTGAGAAGGACTTCAACCCCTAATCAGTAAATTCTTCTGTTATAAGCTTTAGCTCCTTACCCATCACCCTGTAATGCCCCAGTGCTGGCTATCAAAAAGACTGTCAGAGACTATCACTTGGTACAAGACTTCCATGTTGCAAATAAAGCTGCTAGTCTCATCACCCAGTGATCTCTTACCCTTATACCACATCAGATCAATTCCATCTAACACTCAGTGATTCGCAGTTCTGGATCTTAAGATGACCAGATGACATTTTTGTATCCCAGTAGCCCCTGAATCTCAATTTCTTTGCCTTTGAATAGATTGATGCATAAAGAATGAACTCTATTTCCCTAGGGATTAGGGACAGCCTCATATTTTCAGATAGGCCTTAGTTGAGGGATCTAAATAACTTAACTTCAGAAAATGCAATAATTTTACAATGTGTAGATAATCGATCTCCTTTGTTAAAGAAAGCCCCCAAATCACCCATAACAGACTTCAAATTCCACCCCCCCCATCTAATAGTGAACAAACACTCTCTAAGTGCAGGGTCCAATTGTTAACCCAAAGGCATTTTATCTGGGATTCATCTTAACTCTGGGTCATATAGCTCTTTGGTTTTTCAAATTCAAGTTCTGCAGACCCTTCGAACACCTAACACTGTAAAACAGCTTTTTTGGAACAGATTAATGTTGACTTCACATTCCCAGATGGCTAAGCCTCTGTTCATAATGACCAAATTTCCCTTTTCTGGGAACAAAAACAACAGAAGGTCTTTGATAAATAAAAGCCTCTTGACTCCAGGATGCAACTTCAGAACTACCATACCTGACAGGCCTTCTAAATTGTATGTTACCAAACATCAGGGTGTGGCCCTGGAAGTCCTCGCCCAGGCTTTGGATCAAGCCCATTATTAACCTGTTTTGATAGTTATCGAAACAGCCTGACCTGGTGGACCAAGAATGGCTGGGTTGCATTAGGGCAATAACAGTTACGGGTTTCTTATGGAAGAACCTCATGAGTTGATTCTGGGTTCTCCTTTGCTTATTTGTTCTTCACACCAAATAACCCATTAGAACCCAAA
The DNA here is from genome assembly GCA_004026605.1 of Ondatra zibethicus. Classification (NCBI taxonomy): domain Eukaryota; kingdom Metazoa; phylum Chordata; class Mammalia; order Rodentia; family Cricetidae; genus Ondatra; species Ondatra zibethicus. The sequence continues at coordinate 36,017 of PVIU01001974.1, read as the reverse complement.
GGATCCCACTGACTTAAACATGTTCATCTTTTACTTTACCAAGCCTTGTTACTTGACGGCACTGAAATATCTTTAGATTGATAGTCTACCCTCAACACTGGTACTTGCTGTCCAAAGAATAGTATACCTAGCTCAGAAGACACTCTGGGGAAGTCCATTTGCAATCGCCTCGATGTTGTTAACTGATTTCATTACAGTAAAAAAAAGTCTTGCAAGGTAAGCCTTCCTTGATAATTCAAATGTATTTGGCTCACTGGTGGCATGGGGAAAATGGCAGACAATGTGTTAGCTACGCTGCTGCTTCCCTTAAAAACACACTAAAGACCTAATCCCTGCCTCCCAGCACCTCAGAACAGCTGGCTGACTTAGTCTTAACTCATGCTTTGAAACTTAGCCAAGGGAAATGGGACACAATACACACCAACTCTAAGGATGTCATCCTGGTACTGCATTCACTGTTACCATCTGGTGAGACACTGCCATAATGTTAACAGTTCTGTCGAAGGTAGCCTCTGGTGCTAGTCTTATTGAGAGCAATACACTTGCCTGCTGAAACAGCAGCAGTCTATTGTAGGTGCCATCAAATAGGGATGCAAAAGGAAATCAGTGATCAGACACAGCAACCAAATGGGCAACTGGATATCCTAGTTCAGTTATGCCACATTTAGTTCCCAGCTTCTTCCTTCTCCAACTTATAGACCAAAAGAAACAACCAGAGCCTTATCCTAAGGGTGTAAACCAGAACAAGATAGGTGGCTTCAATCAGAAAACCCCTTTCACTTTCCCCAACCTATAGAAAACCAGTAAGAAATTACATGATTTCTGCCGTCTAAACCAAGACTGATTATACCAAATTTACAAACAGATGTTCTGTAGTAAAGAACTTTATAAAACTAATGACCAGATTTCAAAACCTAGGCTCTCTGTGCTGTTACTAACCCCTCAGAATCTAAAATCTCCTCCTTTGTGGCTCCAGACCAGTGACATGAGCCATATACTCATGAAGAATGGCAAGCAGAATTGATCTAAGTGCCTTATGGTCGGAGATTTTAATATAGGTCATCACTGATATTCACATGGGGCTTAAGGGACCTTCTTTATATGACCTGAAATCCCCCTTTCCTAACAAGTTGAGGTCTCAGCTCTTAAGTGGAAGCAGAGGGTGCTGGGCAGCTAGTTAGATATTACCAGATGTGCAGGCCTAGAAACTGGACTCCCCGCTTCCTAGTCAGAAGCCTGTAGAGCAAAGGGCTAGAACAATAGGCTTACAGGGACTGAGTCACACTGCTGGCTCAGGGAGATATGCTAGTGTGTGCTTCCCAGAAGGCTATTATTGGAGAACTTTTAAAGCTGAGCTCCATGAAGCCCTAAATCTCATAAGATTATTGCATAGCAGGGTGACCCATTGCTGGGAAAAAGAAAGACATATCATCTTACGGTATGTATCGCCAACCCACCTTGTTCTAGAGATTCTAAAATATAGTCCATAATATTGGGACAGGCATCGGCAGGTAGCGCTACAGCTTAGCAGTGAAAGGAACACGGCAGCTGTTTACTTCCATCCCAGAGGCTCCAGAAGCACAGGGAAGAAAAAGGAAAGAGGAGCGACAAAAACAACAAGGCCTGACTCTGCTTCCTCCAGCTAGGCCCCACCTCCTAAAGTTTCCACAACTTCCCAAACCAGCACACCAAGCAGCAGACGGAGTGTTTAAACATAACCTGTTGGAGGCAGGGTGGGACATTCTAGACATCTAAAAAAGATCTCCTTTACTTTGCAACAAATTATCTTCTATACAATAGTCTTTGTGTCCCATCTAAACTCAACAAAAATGTCAAGGATCAGAGAGATAAAAGTAGGTAGACCAAGGTCATGGTGATGATGTCACCACCCTTTGTCGGAAGACAAACTGCTAATAATGAACATGCCTCTTTCACCAGTGAAGTTTTCTGTGACATAGAATTTTGCAGTAGAAGAGAAAAGACTCTAACCATGGCACTGTAAATCCCATAGACTGGGAGAACAGAAAATTCCCTGGATTTTAAGACAATGAGCAAACATGCAAGTCTGCTTGGCAATGAAATAGGTCTATCGACTCAACGCAATAATCTACGTTTAACCTAAATTTCATCAAGATCACCTAAATCATTAGTATCAGTTCTCATTTGGTGTTCCTCATCACGGGTTGCTAACACATCAGATTATCTTAAAATTAGAATATTTCAAGCATTGTTGACAACCCTGAAGAGATTTATATGTTTTTATAAACACATCACTTCTACCTTTTAACAAACGCTCTCTTGCTGGGGCTCCTCAGTATGGAGTCTATTTTGACTGACCAATGTCTCCCAGAAGACATCAGGGCCTCCTTCAGAGTTTTGAATTACTGTAGTAGGTATATGGTAGGTGCTGGGTGGATACCTGAATGCAACCTAGGTAAATGGTTACGGGTCATTAGATTTGCCATAAACTTGTTTAAATCCCATGAATCACTCTTTATTCCTGTGCTTACTGAAGGTCCCATTAATCATATTGTAGAATATGTTTCTATAAAAATCCTCATAAAGAAATCAGGCAAGTATTGTCATGAATGGTGTTCTGTAGAATGTATATGGGTTTTTTTTTTTCTTTCAAATCTTTCTCATCAGTGTGAGAAAATACCTGACAAAATCAGTTTAAGCAGGGAAAGATTTGTCTGGCTCCTGACTTCACAGTTTGTTCAACCCTTGGCTTTGTCATTGCTGGGTATATGTGATATGGAAGATCCAGATTACAGGGATGTGTACTAGAAGCTTCTTCTCTTGACGGTGCACTAGAAGTAAGAGGGAGAGAAGATCCCAAGATAACATGCCCCTGAGAACCACTTCCTCCTGCTGACCCCACCTGCTAAAATTACTTACATCCAAACCAGATGCCACCAAGCATGCCACCTATAAGTCTTTGCAGGACAGCCAAAGCATAACAGCGTGACTCTGAATGTTAGGACAGCTTAAAATAGGAGATTAAAATAGACTTCAGCAGTTACCGTATTTCTTTTTCCTTTCAGACTGCTGTGATATATTGTCTAGATATTGTCACTGTCAACATTTTAGGCCAGATAATCTGTGGCTATGCCGTGGCTTCCCTAGACATTGGAAGTTGCTCAGCAGCATGTCTGACCTCTGCTTCCTGATATTAGTGGTCCTCTCCTGTTGTGACAACTAAATATACCTCCAGAAATTGTGAAATGACCGTGGGGGCAAGGGGCAAAATTGCCACTGGGTTAAGAATCATACCTAAGGTTTACTGAAGTGTCAACCATAGTTAAGAGATAATAAAATGCATATTTTACTACGAGGGATTTTGGGTTATCTTCATTGATTTATTCAACAATTAATTACTTCATCAGTACTACACACAAAATTCAGTAATAAGTGGGAAGAACATAGCATGTCCTCAAGGGCGTGTTCTCAAGGGCTGCCCTTAGATGGGGAGCCAAGTGAAAGAGACAATGTGTAGTGGCAGAGCAGCAGTGGAGAAAGCTGGGGACAGGACAGGGAGATGAGAGGGAGGGGAGAGAGGCTGGCTAAATCTGTCCTGGGGCCAGCCTTTAGTGAGTCTGGGTACCAGTATGGACAAGACACAGAAAAGAGATTCAGGGGACTCCCAACTTCACCTCACTTAACTTCACTTAACAAGTTGGGGGAAAGCTTAGTAGTGTTTTTAAAGGTGGATTTTTAATAATCACAACATACCAAGGGTGTTCATCTTTCCTTTCTATACATCTGATACATTTATTCAGCAATCTTCATAAAGTTCAAAACTTTATGTTGCTGGAAAAGAAAATCAGTATTCCATTTTGTGATTTCAAAGGTTGATTCCTTCTTCAGAAGACCTACATGAAGCTAAAGCTTTAGTCTAGTTTTTGGAGCAAGAATGATTTGTGCAGGGTTGAGCTCTAGCTCCCGGGCAGGACAGAGCAGGCACAGGTACTGGGGTCAGGGGTCACAACAGTGCAGTGTGTGATTGGCTCTCAGGCAGGACAGAGCAGACACAGGCACTAGGGTCAGGGTTCACAACAATGCAGTGTGTGATTTGTGCAGGGTTGAGTTCTGGCTCTCGGGCAGGACAAAGCAGACACAGGCGCTGGGGTCAGGACAGAGCAGGACAGGCGCTGGGGTCAGGGCTCACAACAGTGCAGTGTGTGATTTGTCTAGAACATTCTACAGGCAGGGATTTCCTTGTCATCCCTAGAGGTAGCAAAGGATGAGGTTGAGGCCATGACTATATCATCACACTAATTAAACACAAAACATTGGGAGATTTGTGCTCCACTTAAATTCCTCCACCCACTATATTTTCTTCTTCTCTTCTCGGCTCACTAAGCTTAACATAATATGTAATTAATCTTCTGATACCTAGCATAAGATAAATTAATCCTCAGACAGCTGAGATTACTATAATGTGTAAAGTAAATCAAAGAGAATGTCCCAAAGGACTAGGGTAGGATATTTTACACCTTAAAGTCCAGAAAAGTGCCCAGTGAATTCTATAGACCCTTGCTTCACTTCTCCCCACTTTTTTTTCTTTTCTGGTCTGAATCATACCCTGTCTTGGGGAGGGAAAAATATTAAGACTTGGGTTTTTTTTTTAATGGAGAAAACAATAATGTTTAACCTAAAAAAATAAAAGTGAACGCTTGTTGAGAATTCTAGCAGTTTTAATTAGCACATTTTACATGTTTAAGGGGGTATTGTGTGACATTTCAACACAGTGTGTAATGATCTCACAAGGGTAATCTGCATACCCATCAGTGTGTGAGGTACTTTTGGGTCACTGTGACTTCTTAGTTAGGGTTACTCTTGCTGTAATGAAACACCATGACCAAAGCAACTTGGGGAGGAAAGGGTTTCTTTTGCTCAGAGTTCCATATAACAGTTCATCATCCAAAGCAGTAAGGGCAGGAACTCACACAGGGCAGGAACCTGGAGGCAAGAGCTGATGCAGAGGCCATGGAGGGTGCTCTTTACTGGCTTGCTCTGCCTGTATTTTTACAGACCCAGACCACCAGCCCAGGGATGGCACCACCCACAGTGGGATGGGCTCTCCCCTAGTGATCACTAAGCCCCAGTGATCACTAAGAAAATGCCCTAGAGCCGGATCTTACAGGGGCATTGATGTCTCAATTGAGTCACCTTTCTGGTGACTCTAAGCTTGTGTCAAGTTGACATAAAACTAATCAGGATGGCGACCAAATAGTAAGAAGTTCTGGAAGAAAGGATTTCTTCTAGCTGATGGTTTCAGAGAGATTTCAGTCCTTCGCAACAGGGAAGGCCAGCAGAGTCCCATGACGGTGAGAGTATATGATAGACATCTGCTCACATGGCATGGGCCCGGAAGCAGAGAAAGCAAGGAAGGACCAGGAGCTGATTGCATCTCCCAGGCCTGCTCTTCCTCCTGCCAGTTATGTCCCACCTCTTAAAGATTCCAATAGTTACCAGCCCAGGAACAAGTGTTCAAACAATGACTTGGGGCAGTAATTTTAAATTCAAACCACAGCAATCATTTCAAATATCTGCCATTTCTTTGTGTTAGGAACATCCAAAACTCTACTAATCTATTTACCTACTATGCTACAGAACAGTAGAAGCTACCACTCCTGGCCAACTGCACCCCTGTATCCATTAAGCAACTTGTCTCCATCACTGCCTTCCCCTCTGCTAGCCTCTGTTAACCAATGTTCTACTTAGCACTTCTACAAGATCAACTGTTTTAGGTGAGTACATGCGGTGTTTGCCTTCTGAACCTGGCTTATCTCACCTACCGTAATATTCTACCTTCATCTGTTGGCACTGATGTCAGAGTCTTATTCTCTAGCTGGCTGAATAGTGTTTCGTTGGATACACACATCCCATTTCTCCTCACCCCTCACCCATCCATGGACAGAGGTGGTGATCCATAGCCTGGTTATTTTGGCAAGTGCCGCAGTAAAGTAGAGCACTTCTGCAGACCGATGTCCTTCCCTTTAGTTATGCACGTAGTAGGGAGATTGCTGGATCAAATGGCGGTAATATTTCTAGCTTCATATTTTCTCCGTAATGACTGAGTAGTTTACCTTCCGAGGAACAATGAACGCACGTTCCTCTTTGAAGAGCTGTCTTGTTATATAACTCTATAAATTTATTTGTTTGATTGGTATTAAATTTATTTATTTATGGGGGGACACATATGCCACAGCATGCATGTGGAGGTCAGAAGACAAGTTCTGTCCTTCTAGCAGGACAGGAACCGGGTCACAAGACGCGGCAGCGAGTGCCTTTAAAACCCACTGGGCCATCTTGCCAACCCACTTTTTAACTTAAGTGGCTGGATTTCAAGGTGTATACTTGTGCCTTAATAAATTTTTCTTTAAATAAAGTTTAAAAATAAAAAAAAAAGACTGTCACAAATTTGCCCAGTCACATAAAAATGAACTTTGTAGTAGCTTTAGTCATGACTCAAAAAAGTAGACTTCATTGTCCATTGACTAGTGGATGAATAAATAAAAGCTAGTCTATCTACAACACAGACTGCTATTTGGTGATAAAAATGAAGTACTGATACATTGATATGTGCTGTGAGAAAAGACGGACCTTGAAATTTTTACGTCAGATGAAGGAAGTCAAACACAATAAAGTTTTCTGTTTTTTTTTTTCCTAAATGGATGATACGGCTTTTTATGGGTAATTTTCATTCATTTGGAATTCTTAGACACTGTAAGCAGGCATCTGGCAATATTTTTCTAATAAAGTTAATAAATTGTGCCATCACTATCTCCTTACTAATTATCTCTTTCTCCTTGGTTACTAAACGCTGTGTGCACCTAAGTCTCTACTGGGCTGTTGTCTCTTCCATTAATTTTGTGATTCCCCATACTGGTTGTGTGCTGTTATACTATTTTTATAGGAAAATTTAATAAGCAAGAGAGCTTATTTATTATTATTATTAATTATTATTCAGGCTCTTTCTGATTATGTTCGCATGCTTATTCCTCTATCTGAATATTCAAATCAAGTCTGAAAGTGGCCTGGCTTGGGTAGGAATTTTGTGAATTAGCTTCTGCAAACACAGCATCTGTAAAACAGTGGGTCTTTGTGTGCGAGAACACAGGATGACTTTTCACTTAGTCTAGCCTTCTTCTGTGCCTGTGAGTAGGGCTTTTGTCCTCTTTTCTTGTAGACCTTGAACATTGCCAACTGATTGTAATGAGACACCATGGAGCAATGTTCATAAGCAGAGGCTCTGGAGCCAGACTGCTCAGCTAACACCTCCAGTACTTCCTGGTCATGTGGCCACACAAATCACCTCACTGTTTAATCTTTGAGATGGAAATGATGGGCTAAGGGATCTATCTCAGTTGGTGAAGTGCTCCCTTGGCATGTGCAAGACCCTGGGTACAGTTCCCAGTTCCTCTGATGAATTAATATATAAATGACAGGATTACATTACAGGATGGTTGGAAAAACTAACCAGATTTCTTGTGAGGATTTAAAGAGATTATTTATGGAAATCACTTTTTTTAAGGGTGCTTGGTTGGAGCTAGGCTTCGCGCAACCAGCGAGTTGCACTTGGGAAGGCCAAGGCAGATTCAAGGTCATTCTGAGCTACACAATGAGACTGTCTCAAAAAAACATACAAGCAAAAGGAAAGAAAGAGTGTGAGGCTGGGTCCTTATAATCAGTGCGATCATTACAACCCAGGAAGAACTTCACAAACATAACCAAAGGGTAACACCCAACAGAAAAACTGTTAGTGAGAAGTTTTCAATTGTACAATATTTGGAGGACAACTAAGAAATTCCTATCCCTTTGGTACATTTATCCCTTTGACCCGTGAATTCTAATTTTAAATAGAATGACTATAACCCAGGATTTGACTTGCAGTGGAACAGTTTGGGGACTGTGCTCCGTAGTGCACACTGTCAGAAAGAGGCAGAAAGTCTACACCTGTTTATCTCAATAAACTTTACCTGCAGGCAGGGTAGACTACAGCTCGGTCAGTGCTGAGCCTGGTAAATAACTGGTGTTCAGTCACTTAGGGGAGCAGATTCTTGACATTGGGGGGCCACACAATATTCTTGTTTGAACTACCTGCTCTTTAAGGAGTTTGTGGAAAGCAGGATGGGTGAGCTGTGAACATGGGACCAGTTCATAAAAATATTGATTCTACTGCTTCGAATCTGTCTCTAGACAGGGGTTGATTTCATCTTTCTGTTTATTTCTTGTTGCAGTGAATTGTTAGAAGTCTTCACAGAAACAACTTAGGGAAAAGAAGCTATTGTAGCTCTCAGTTCAAGGGTACAGTCCATTACGCAGGGAAGCCCTGCCCCCAAGAAGCAGAGTGAAATGTAATGGTCAGCCAGCACCCCCCTTTATACAGTCCAGGATGGGACCCAAGTCCAGGGCATGGTGCCTGTCTTCTTTAGGGTGGGTCTCTCACCTAAACGAACCTGATCAAGCTTATCCCTCAAAAGCCTGCCCAAGGGTCCACTTGATATAAATAATCCCTCACAGGTGTGCCTGGAGACTTGTCTCCTAAATGATTTCAGATCCTTGAAGTTGACAATATTTTTAGTTTTATTTATTTATTTTTTATTTATTTTGGTTTTTCGAGACAGGGTTTCTTTGTAGCTTTGGAGCCTGTCCTGGAAACTAGCTCTTGTAGACCAGGCTGGTCTTGAACTCACAGAGATCTGCCTGCCTCTGCCTCTCAGGTGCTGGGATTAAAGGCATGTACCACCACCACTCGGCTTTTTTTTTCTGGCTTTTCATGACAGGGTTTCTCTATGTAGCCCTGGCTGTCCTGGTACTTGCTTTGTAGACCAGGCTGGCCTCAAACTCACTGAGATCTGCCTGCCTCTAGCTCCTGAGTGCTAGGATTAAAAGCATGTACCACCACTGCCTGGCTGGAGCTGAAAATATTAATCATCACACTATCTCATAATACACTTGCACTGAATAATATTTAATAGAAAATAATGAAGATAACCTAAATATCTGCTAGTTCAGAAACTTGTTAGATATCTCACAAGGTACTTATGAGTAATTAGAAAGAAAAAGGCAGAAATGAAATTACATCTATGATATATTAATTATTATACATGTTTTGAATGGTACATATAACACAAAAGTGTGCCTGCATATTCACGGGAAATATACAAAATGTGTATCATAAATCATATTTTCCTTCTGGAGAGTGAGATATGATCTAGAAAGGACAAGACATTCATGATAAACTATGCTTCCAAATGTTGAATTGTTAATGAAATGACTTTAATTAGAATTCAAATTAGGTTGTCTTCAATTTTCAGTAATTCTAGACCTCATTAGAAATGCGAGCAACCCTGGAGCTTGCTCACTAAGGCTACTACACTGTGAAAGATAAAGTAATTAAATTTGTCAATTTCTCTGGGGAATATTTGATTCAAATAATACTTATCAGAGACTGTCTCCTGAGTAACACTGTCTCTCATCTTTCCTCTAGTTATAGTATTAGCGTGGGAGTGTCTAAGGATCATTAAGGTGGCTAATTAATAATACTGGGCTATATTAAGTTTGAATGTAGGCCCATTCGTTCCTCCCATGAAGGACTAGCAATAGTCCTATGGGATGAGAACCGAGACATTAGAGTTTTGTCAAGCCCAAAGCAACGCGAGAAAGAGTCAACCCATGCATGCAGTGAGTTCTAAGTAGCTCATTTGTGCAACTGGACACAGTGTTCACATTAGCAAGTGCAGAACCAAACAGGCACGACCGTGGCATGGAATGCAGAGATTGGTTTATTGCCTGCACCACAAAAGGAGATTACAAGAACTATTTCCAAAACCGTGCCCTCTTTGAGCAAAGGCAGCACAGGGACTTTATCCAGGGATTCTATACAAGGGCTGCCCAATCCCGAACGTGCTCAGTTTAAGACTATGATTGAAGAAAAAAGGGTAGCTACATCTTGTGGCTTGGCTTATCTCAACATCTTGAGGCACATGTTTAAAATATTGAAGAGAGGAATAAGAATGTAAGCATGCTCGGCTTGAAAAATAAAAGTTTAGTTAAAGATAAAGCACACTTGAAGGTATATCGACATATGACTTTGGCCCTAAAGGTTCCTGTCTTGCACAGTGGCTAACAGAGGTAGGCTCTTCTAGAACCTATTTATCTGCACATACATATGGAATGGACTTATTTCTCTAAATGTCTATCAACTACATGCTCCACTGAATTCCCTTCTCTACTGCAGAGTGGGTCTGTGGTCTCCAACACTTTGTGTGGAAATGTAGCCGTCAGCACTTCAGTCTTCATTTGGTAGCTCTCCTCAGCCTCCAGCAGGCAGGACTTGCCCTCTTTCTCCATTCACACTCTCCTAACCCACGTGTCTCCTTCCTGCTCTCTGCCATCAGCCTCCAGCAGGCAGGACTTGCCCTCTTTCTCCATTCACACTCTCCTAACCCACGTGTCTCCTTCCTGCTCTCTGCCATCACAACACATAAGGTTAAAACAAGGCTTTCTCATGAAGTTGTGTGGCCTCGTTCTGATGGGTTGTGATGTTCCCTCCACTGGAACAGACTGTGGTGACAGTTGTCATTGAGGGTCCCCTTTCTCTTAGTCATTGCCACTGATCCAAATTGTAGAATCATCGTAGGCTGGGTATGGGCAGATGAAGTGTACAAGTGACTCTGCCTATACAGGAGCAATCTAAAACAGCCTCCTTGGGGAGTTTCAAGCTCAAGTATATCCTGCTAAAGACAGAGTACCACAGGTTTTGTGATGTGCATGCCTTTTCTGCTTCTCTGTAACTGTGCTCAGAGTGCGTTTAGCCTTCCATCACATCTACTGTTGAGCTGGGCAGCATCTCTAATAGTCCTTGGAAATACTCTCTCTGCTAGATTTTACTATTGCTGGGGAGCCAGGACACTTCCTAGACTTAATGGCATTCGGAGCCAAATAATGATCCCTAACTCAAGTTGACCTCTAACTGGAGCTGAAGAAGCCATATCCCAGGCTGTTGTGCATCGCAGTGATTCTCAGGGTGAGGTCCCTTCCCAGGGCCGTTGGGTATAAAAAGTGCATGGAGAACCTAGCCTCTTTAGCAGCCTTGCACTCTTCCTGGAGAAACCCAGAACCAAGATGGGAAGTGGAGCTCTGCCTCTTCACATGCACAATAAAGACATGTTTCTTTAACTTAGAGTAGAGGTTACTCAGTAGTTCTTGTTTTCAGTAAAGGGATTTAGCACCCATCCCAGGAGAAACAAAAACAATCTCATTTGGCATCTTTACTCTTTTGGGGGGTTCATGAGCCCTATGCTCTCCCTGTTGCTTTCATTGGTTGAATAAAGAAACTGCCTTGGCCTTTTGACAGGGCAGAACTTAGATAGGCAGGGAAGACAGAACAGAATGCTGAGAAGAAGGGCAGAATGGCTGACGCCATGAAGCTCCTGCCTGAGACTGACTCTGGTTAGAATCTTTCCCGGTAAGCCACAACCTCGTGGTGTTACACAGATTGGTAGAAATGGGTTAAATCAAGATGTGAGAGTTAGCCAATAAGAGGCTAGAGCTAACGTGCGAGGCAGTGTTTAAATGAATGCAGTTTCTGTGTGATTATTTCAGGTGTAAGTTAGCGGGGCAGCTGGGACGACAAGCAGCCCGCACTCCCTGTAACATCTCCCTTTGTCTGCTTGGTCTGTTCTCTCTGTGTACTGCCACTAGTTCCGATCCTGTGTATCCATCATGCTTTTGCCCAGTACTGTGACACACGGAATAAAAGACTTACTTAGTATTCTGTGTTCTAAAATAATGTAAATGAACACGTGGACTGGGTAAGTAGCATCTGCACTACTTCTGCAATTCCTCCCTACATTTTGATCTTTTTTTTTTTGGTGTTTTTTTTTTTTTTTGGTTTTTTGAGACAGGGTTTCTCTGCGGCTTTGGAGCCTATCCTGGAACTAACTCTTGTAGACCAAGCTGGCCTTGAACTCACAGAGATCCACCTGCCTCTGCCTCCCGAGTGCTGGGATTAAAGGCATGTGCCACCACTGCCTGGCCCATTTTGATTCTTTCTACTATAATTCTCAATAATTACTTCCAATGTGATTTACTTCGATGCTCCACCTGATGACCTCAGAAAAGCACCCATTTTCTGGTATTCTGGATAAACAAAAGGCAGAAAGGTACATTTCCTTTGAGCAGATTGTATTCCCAGCAAGTCATACAATGAATGTGGCTCTTTCTTATGTGAGCTCATTATGTAATAGGTTCAAACACTGCCAAATCTTACCATTTTTCTAGTCTTAAGTTACGCTCCAAAAAGCTTTTATTCTCAGGGAAGCTAATTGTTAGGAATTGAGACACTACCTTAAGTAAATTCCTACTTGCACAAGTGTTTTGAACCTGCAAACTTCCAAGTTCCCTGTCAGTTGCTATAAGATTTCACTTGGCACTGCAAAGTTTCCCCTCAAGTTGTTAAAAGTTCACAAGTCCGTGTGCCCTCTACAAAGCCTTTCACTGTGTTTGCAGAACCTTATAAAAACTCCAAATATCACTTGAAAATGTTTAAAATAAGTGCCCTTCCCAGATCCTTTCAAAGGGCGTGAACTTATAAACACACTACAGAACCTTACAGCAAAGATGTAAACAACTGTGTCTTCCAGAAGAGAACTGGACTGAACCTAATTTGGAAGCAACTTAAATCAATACTGGGAGATAACCAAAGTACTTTAGTAGTTCAGGTCAAAAGTAAAGGACATTTTCAAACCAATGTGATACCTCTATAGGCAATCATTTATTAATGAAGAGTAACATTCCTATTCTTTAATATTTTTAAGTTTTCATCTTCTAAGTTAAATAAATAAGGCACAAGCGAGAAACTGAAAATGAAATACTCATTTTGTTCATCAAAAATTAATTAGCATTATATTCTCTCTGTGTTCTCTCACTGACTGAGCTTGCTACCTTGAATATCAGAAATTAAATAAACACCATGGATGGATTAATTGATGACACCTCTTAGATTTCTCACTTGTACCAGTGTTTACACTTTACCATGAGGATTAAATTTCATTGTGGATACTGGGGAGAACCTTCAAACCATGAAGCATTTTCATAGGCAAAATTCCAAAATAAGGTTTTACTTCTTCCTCAATATTTCAATTTCAATATTGCCTTTTTACTCAACTTTTTGTAAAAGACTAAAAGTGCAAGAACAGGCTCACAGTGGTTCCTACAGATGATGTCTGGTCTGTTTCACTTTAGAAATGCATCAGTGACCATCACTTAGAAACATGCAAAGCTTCTTTGAGGGTGGTCCATGCAGCATCAACTTTGACCTGAAAATTCTTGACCTTTGCATCAGAACTAAGAACCCAAAGGCACAGTGGTCAATGGGTCTACGTAATTAACAACCAATCCAGCTGCTTTATATGTTCTTAAATACCCCATTTTTCAATTTGCCATCTTAATTACAAATACTATCTAAAAGATTTAGTAGGCCCGCAAAGCAGAAGTCATATACTAAAACACTTTTAAAATATAGTATACATACATTTAGAGAGATTTTCAAACGCTAGATAGCAAATTCTGATGAGGAAAGTTAGTTTGATAAACAGGACTAGCTTTAGACACAATTTTATCTTCCAATGTAAAGTCCAAAGCTTCTGTTTGGTTTTTGAAGCTGATTTCTACTTTTTTCAGCTTTTCTACAAGTCCATGTTTCCTAATCAGGAGGTCTCTCTCCTCTGAAAGTTCCCCTACCTGCCATTGACAATTGTGTGTGTGTGTGTGTGTGTGTGTGCATGAGCACATGCGCTTGTTGGTCAGATACAAGAATACAAGTCTTTTAGTTGAAAAGTGAAGAATTTAGACACATGGATATTTCTACTTATCCATCTTATTGGTTCATTAATTCAAGGTGTATTACTACTAAGTGTCAAGAGTTGAGTTTGGTGCATGATACAACATATTCATAAGAAAAATTAATCCTAATATGTAACAAAATAGGCATCAAACAACAATCAATCAAAAGAGACAAAGAAGGACATTTCATATTAGTCACAGGAAAAAAATCCATCAAGAAGAAATCTCAATACCGAAGATTTACGCCCCAAATACAAGGGTACCCTCATATGTAAAAAAAAAAAACTACTAAAGCTTAAATCGCACATTAAACCCCACACACTAACAGAGGGAAACTTTAACACCCCACTCTCACCAATGGACAGGTCTGCCACACAGAAAATTAACAGAAAAATAAGGGAACTAACAGATGTTATGACTCAAATGAACTTAACAGACATCTATAGAATATTCCATCCAAACATAAAAGAATATACTTTCTTCTCAGCACCTCATGGAACCTTCTCAAAAATTGACCACATACTCGGTAACAAAGAAAACCTCCACAGATACAAAAAATTGTAATAACCCATGTATCCTATCAGATCACATGGCTTAAAATTGGAATTCAACAGCAACACTAATTTCAGAAAAACCACAAACACATGGAGAGTAAACAATGCTCACCTGAATCACTAATGTGTCAAGGAAGAACTAAAGGAAGAAATTAAAGACTTTCTAAAATTCAATAAAAATGACCACACAACATACACAAATTTATGAGACACAATAAAAACAATGTTAAGAGGAAACTTCATAGCACTAAATGCCTACATAAAGACACTGGAAAAATCCTACACTATTGAGTGAACAGCACACCTGAAAGCTCTAGAACAAAAAGAAGCAAACTCACCCAGGAGAAGTAGACAGCAGGAAATAATCAAATTCAGAGCTGAAATCAACAAAATAGAAACAAAGAAAACAATGTAAAGAATCAATGAGACAAAGAGTTGGTTCTTCAAAAAAAAAATCAACAAGATAGACAAATCTTTATCCAAACTAACCAAAAGGCAGAGAGAGAATATCCAAATTAACAAAATCAGAAATGAAAACGGGGACATAGCAACAGACACAGAGAAAGTCCAGAGAATCATTAGGTCATACTTCAAAAACCTGCACTCTACAAAATTGGAAAACTTAAGGTAAATGGACAATTTTCTGGATAAATATCACTTATCAAAATTAAATCAAGACCTGAGAAGCAAATTAAATATACCTATAACTGCTAAAGAAATACAAACAGTCATCAAAAGTCTCCCAACCAAAAAAAGCCCAAGACCAGATAGTTTCAGCTCAGAATTCTACAAGATTTTCAAAGAAGAACTAATACCAATACTCCTCAAATTGCTTCACACAATAGAAACAGAAGGAATATTGCCAAACTCTTTTTATGAGGCTACAATTACCCTGATACCCAAACCACACGAAGACATTACTAAGAAAGAATTACAAACAAATCTCACTCATGAACAATAATGCAAAAATAGTCAATAAAATACAGGCAAACCAAATCCAAGAACACATCAGAAAAATCATCTACCATGATCAAGTCAGCTTCATTCCAGAGATGCAGAGATGGTTCAACATACGAAAATCTGTCAATGTAAAAATCATATAAACAAACCGAAAGAAAAGAAAAACACATGATGATCTCATTAGATGCTAAAAAAAGCCTTTGACGAAATACAACATCCCTTCATGATAAAGGTCTTGAAGAGAGCATGGATAAAAGGAACATACCTAAACATGGTAAAGTCATAGTAAAGGCAAGATACAGCAAGCCAACAGCCAACATCAAACTAAATAGAGAGAAACTCAAAGCAACCCACTGAAATCAGGAACAAGACAACAAAATTGTCCACTCTCTCCCTATCTATTAATACAGTTCTTGAGGTCCTAGCTAGAGCAATAAGACAACAAAAGGAGATCAAGGGGATATAAATCAGAAAAGAAGTTAAACTCTCACTATTTGCTGATGATATGATAGTTTACATGAGTGACCCCAAAAATTCTACCAAGGAACTTCTACAACTTATAAACACCTTCAGTAATGTAGCAGGATACAAGATTAATCCAAAAACATCAGATGATACACGTCCTCTTTTACACCCATGATAAATGGGCTGAGAAAGAAATCAGAGAAGCATTACCCTTCACAATAGCCACAAATAACATAAAATATCTTGGAGTAACTCTAACCAAACAAGTGGAAGACCTATATAACAAGAACTTTAAATCTTTATAGAAAAAATTGAAGAAGACATCAGAAAATGGAAAGATCTCCCATGTTCTTGCATAGGTAGAATTAAAAATGGCAATCTTATCAAAAGCAATCTACAGATTCAATGCAATGCCCATAAAAATCCCAGCAAAATTCTTCACAGACCTTGAAAGAACAATTCTCAACTTCATATGGAAAAACATAAAACCCAGGATAGCCAAAACTGTCCTGTATAATAAAGGAACTTCTGAAGGCATCACAATCCCTAACTTCAAACTCTGCTGCAGTACTGAAAACACCCTGGTATTGGCATAAAAACAAACAGGCAGACCAACGGAACTGAACTGAAGACCTGGATATCAATTCACACACCTAAAAACACCTGATTTTTGACAAAGAAGCAAAAAATATAAAATGGAAAAAAGAAAGCATATTCAATGAATGGTACTGGCATAACTGGATAGCAACATGTAGACGAATGACAATAGATCCATATCTATCACCATGCACAAAGCTAAAGTCCAAATGGATCAAAGACCTCAACATAAAACCAACCACACTGAACCTCATAGAAGAGAACGTGGGAAGTACATTGAACATATTGGCACAGAAGACTGCTTCCTAAATATAATCCTCATAGCACAGACACTGAGAGAAACAATTAATAAATGGGACCTCCTGAAACTGAGAAGCTTCTGCAAAGCAAAGGACACAGTCAACAAAACAAAATATCAGCCTACAGAATGGGAAAAGATCTTCACTAACCCCACATCGGACAGAGGGCTGATCTCTAATATATACAAAGAACTCAAGAAATTGGTCATCAAAAGAACAAATAATCTAATAAAAAAAATGGAGTACAGACCTAAACAGAGAACTCTCAACAGATGAATGTAAAATGGCTTTAAGACACTTAAGGAAATGCTCAACATCCTTAGTCATCAGAGAAATGCAAATCAAAACATCTCTGAAATTCTATCTTATATCTGTAAGAATGGCCAAGATAAAAAACATTGATGACAACTTATACTGGAGAGGAAGTGGGTTAAAGGGAACACTCCTCCATTGCTGCTGGGAATGCAAACTGGTAGAACTGCTTTGGAAATCATTGTGGCAGTTTCTCATAAAATTAGGAAACAACCTACCTCAAGACCCAGCAATACCATTTTTGGGTATATACCCAAAGAATGCTCAGCAAGGACATGTGCTCAATTATGTTCATAGCAGCATTATTTGTCATAGTCCGAACCTAGAAACAACCTAAATGCCCTTCGACCAAAGAATGGATGAAGAAGATGTGGTACATTCACACAATGGAATATTACACAGTAGGAAAAAATAATGACATCTTGAAATTTGTGGGCAAATGAATGGATCTAAAAACCATCATATTGAGTGAGGTAACCCAGACCCAGAAAGTCAAATATATTATGTAATCACTCATAAGTCGCTTTTAAACATAAAACAAAGAAAAACCAGCCTACAATTCCCAATCCCAGATAACCTATGCTGTGGTAGCTACATCCGCTCCTTCAGCCAATAGCCTTTAAGATACCAGCCCACTGGGGTGTGGTCTCTTTAGTTTTAAAAAAAAGCAGTGGTAGCCGTGTGCTTGCACTCTTACTTCGGGCTTCCAACTGTTAGACTTTGTTCCTGATTGTGCAGAGGGCTGTTGTCTGGGATGGTGATCTGTAAGTTTTTTCCCTTTAAATAAATAACCATTTTATTAATCACAATTCCATACTGGTGTGGGATTGTTTTATGACTTACACCTTCATCTGGCACCCAATGTTTGGTTTTAAAACCCCCCGGCTCGGCTGCCTGCCACCAGCTTGGCCTGGCACGAGCCCTCCCTTAGCCGCCTCCCCACGTGGATTTAAAGTCCATGTCTCCTGGGCTCCACGGGCCCAGACAGTCTCTGCCTGCCTGGTTTGCTCTTTTCTGAGTGGTTTTTAAATCCCCCTTGCAGCGCAGTGCTTAAGCACAAGTGGTTGCTGAATGCTGCAACCCCTTGGGGCGACTCTTTGTCACGTGGAGGCATACACAGCTTCCAGGTTGCTGTTAACTATCCCTGGATTCTGGGTTTCTGGTTCCATGTATAGAACTGATTTAATTACATTTACTTTGTTGAGCAACTCATATTTCCCAGTTTTTAACAAATACTAAGGCAGACACTGAAATGGGACCCTGTTTCTGTCATCTTTGCATTGGTTCTTCGTGACTCGGCAACCGCGCAACCTGCTGGATAATAGGTGATATGGCAGTTTTCATTTTGATTGCAACTCTTTCTGCTTTCTTTACTAATACAATGGATTATATCATGTGAGGTTTATATGACTATGGGGATACCTCAATATATTGGTTACTAGGTTTCAGTTTTCTTCTCCATATTCTATCACTAAGGAAGAATATGGTACTCCTAAGAACAATACAATCTTTACAGACTAATAATGAACAGCTTGTTGAAAGGATTACAATTATTGAAAATCAGAGGTTATCTGAACAACTGGATAGGCAAAATTGACTCCATATCCAAGGGTACAAGGAAGTTACCTGATAGAGTTTATACTGTTGAATTTGACATGCAGAAGTTATCACAAAGTTTTGATAAGGTAACAGACAGAATGTACCTCCAGGATGGCAATTTACAAGATATCCAAGAAGTTCAAGGAGGACATGTTATCTTTGAAGGGAAAAATTAAAACCTTGGAATTACAGGTACAGAATGGGGACCAAAAAATTGATACCTTAGTGAAATCACTAGAAACATATGGAGGTCAGGAGATTCAGGCTTTACAAGAGATAATGATAAAAAGATTTGAAATGATTGAGGAAACTATTGGAGCTGGTGAGCAGAGTAAGAAGGCACAAGGACAGGATACAACATCACCACCGGCTGTCAGAACTGGTTTACCCAGGGTGTTAGCATCATACCCTGTAATTTACTCTGACAAAGCATCAACTTCTAAAGGTTCAAAGGGAGCCAAAGAAGGTAGATGGACACCAATAGGAATGAATGATCTAAAAGAAATTAAGCAAGCTGTCATTAATTATGGCTTGCATTCTGCATTTGTTAAGGAAATGATAAGAACTTAGGCTTCTAATGTCAGAGCTATCCCCCATGATTTCTCTCAGTTAGTGTCTGCAGGAATGGATGATGGACCTTCCTTGGTGTTTGGGATTTATTTCAGAGAAGAATCCAAACATATGGAACAGCAAGGAAGAGCAAAAGGTGTGGAGGTTTCCCAAGATCAAATTCTTGGCATAGGAGCGTATGCTGATCCACAGGTCCAAGCTCTTTATGACGAAGAAGTATTGTCCCTATGCCACAAAGTGGCCTTAAATTCTTGGAAAAGGATACAAGAGCTAGGAAAAAGGGTTGAATCATATACCAGGGTTAGGCAGGGACAGAGAGAACCCTTTACTGACTTTTTGCAAAGATTAATTAAGGCTCTGCAAATAGGAATAACAGACCTAGAAGCTAGATGAATAATTCTTGAATCTCTGGCTTTTGAAAATGCAAACTTAGAATGTAAAAAGATGATTGGGCCTTTAAAGTCTAGATCAGCACCTATGGATGAATGGATTCAGGATACAGTGAATTTTGAAACACTTGGCTATAATGATGAATCTTGGGTAGGTGAAGTGATTTCCAAAGCAATGAGGAGACATCAAACTGCCAAATGTTTTAATTGTGGTAAATTAGGACATCTGAAAAGGGATTGCAGGCAAGGAATTTCTAGGAATAATATCTCCTCTGGGAAAAACAAAAATAGGAGACCTCAGCCTTCAGGTATATGTAGGAGGTGTGGTAAAGGCCGACACTGGACTAATGAATGCAGGTCAACAACAGACAGACAAGGCAACCCAATACCATCGGGAAACCCCTTGAGGGGCCTCTCGCAGGCCCCCAAGCCAAAAGTGGCCCAGTCATTCCCAGTTACAGTGGAGAACGTGTCTCAACAAGAAAATTAAAATATCCAATGCCTGCTGTAAACAGCAAAACAGGTCTAAATGATGGGTTAAATGTGGAGGATGAGTCAAAAATTCCAGGAAGACAGAGTAAATGTATATTTTGGCAGACTTCTATTAACCATCAAAGACCAAAGCTAAGAGTCTGTATAAATGGCATCTTTATTGAAGACTTATTAGACATGGGTGCAGATATAAGTATCATTACTCCAGAATCTTGGCATCTGAATTGGCCTCTTCAAGAGGTAGATGTTCAGTTTCTGGGAATTGGAACCCTATCTCATGTAAAACAAAGCACAAGATGGGTTGAATGCATAGGGCCTGAAGGGCAAATAGGAAGACTAAGGGCATATATAGCCAATATAGCAATAAATTTATGGGGCCGTGACCTGCTACAGCAATGGAATACCCAGATTAACATTCCTGTAGTCCCAGGAACTCATAATTCTGGGAAGGACATAATGAAGTATTATGGTAAAAGGTCACCAGCCATTCAGGATGTACAAGAACATACAGCAACGAGCAAACATTTAGAGGTACCAACAGCCTTACCTTTAAAATGGTTAACTGAGAAGCCAATATGGATCAAGCAGTAGCCTCTAGCTGAAGATAAATTACAGGCTTTGGAACAGCTGGTACGAGAGCAACTAGATGCTCACCATATTGAAAAATCAACCAGCCCTTGGAATTCTCCTGTGTTTGTTGTAAAAAAGAACTCTGGTAAATGGAGAATGGTGACAGATCTAAGAGCTGTCAACAAGGAATTCAACCTATGGGTCCTCTACTATCTGGAATTCCTTTGCCTTCTCTATTACCAAAAGGATGGCCTCTTATAGTTATTGATTTGAAAGATTGTTTTTTCACTATACCTTTATAAGAAAAGGATAGAGAAAAATTTGCCTTCACAGTGCCTACTAATAATTCTCATCCTACTAGGAGATAACAATGGACTATCCTCCCACAGGGTATGCTCAATAGTCTCACATTGTGTCAATATTTTGTAAGTCAGCCATTGGAAATAATTCGTAAACAATTTCCTAAGTCTATAATTTACCATTACATGGATGGCATTTTCTTGTCTGATTCAAATAAAGATACTTTAGAAAGGATGTTTGAAGAAGTAAAGGAAGTCTTGCCTAAATGGGGATTACAAATTGTTCCTGAAAAGATTCAAAGAGGAGATTCTGTTAATTACCTAGGTTATAGAATAGGTTTACAGAAAATTAGAACACAAAAGGCACAAATTAGGAGAGACCGGTTATGGACTCTTAATGACTTTCAAAGATTGCTAGGAGACATTTCCAGTCTACAACCAGCTGTTGGGATAACACCTGATCTAATAGTTCATTTAAACAAAACCTTAGATGGTGATAAAGATTTGAATAGTCCCAGAGAATTAACATCTGAAGCAGAAAAGGAACTGACAATGGTTGAGGAAAAATTACAGGAGGCACATGTGGATAGGGTAAACCCAAATCTTAGATGTATCCTAGTTATATTGCCTTCCAGAATTTCTCCTACAGGGATTTTAATGCAGAGGGAAGATATTATTTTAGAATGGATATTTATACCACATAAACCAAGTAAAAAATTAAAAACTTATGTGGAAAAAAATCTCTGAATTAATTATAAAAGGTAAATTGAGACTTTGTCAACTAGCAGGCATAGACCCAGCAGAAATCATAGGTCCTTTCACTACTGATAAGAAAGTTATGGGAAGACAATGAACCATGGCAAAGAGCTTGTGCTAATTTTTTGGGAGAAATTAACAGCAACTATCCCAAAAGTGATAGGCTTAACCTCATAAAGAGAACTTCTTGGATTCTTCCTCGAATTGTGCATGATGCTGCAATAACTGGAGCCTGTACATTTTATACTGATGCAAATAAATCAGGGAAAGCAGGTTACAAATCAGAAGAATTGAGTAAGGGAACAAAGCCCTTATAATTCTGTCCAGAAGGCAGAATTATATGCCATTCTTATGGTGCTAAGGGATTTTAAAGAACCTCTTAATATAGTTATGGATTCACAATATGCAGAAAGAGTTATTTTGCATATTGAAACCGATGAATTTATAACAGATGATACAGAATTGAGTTCATTGTTTATCCAGGTGCAAGACATAATCAGGAATAGGCTTTGTCCTATGTACATAACACACATCCAATCCCATACGGGTCTGCCTGGTCCTCTAGAACAAGGTAATGCTGAAATTGATCAATTATTAATTGGAAGTGTGTTGCAGGCCTCAGAATTTCATAAAAAACATCACGTCAATAGCAAAGGTTTAAAGAAAGAGTTTTCTATTACATGGCAACAAGCTAAGGAGATTATAAAAAGATGCCCTACTTGCTCTTTCTATAATCAAACACCATTGCCTGCAGGAAGTAACCCAAAGCGTACTCAAAGGAACAAAATCTGGCAGATGGATGTTTTCCACTTTACGGAATTTGGTAAAATATGTACACCACACCATAGACACGTATTCAGGTTTCTAATGGGCAACTGCCCTAAGCTCAGAAAAGGCTGATTCGGTAATCACACACTTATTGGAAGTTATGTCCATCATGGGTATACCTGCACAAATAAAGACAGACAATGGTCCAGCATATGTATCTAAGAAAATGAAATGTTTTTTTGCTTATTATAATATAAAGCACCTTACTGGTATACCAAATAATCCTACAGGTCAGGCAGTTATAGAAAGGTCAAATCGTACAATAAAGGATATGCTGAACAAACAGAAAGGGATGGAAAATACCCCCAGAAATAGAT
Organism: Ondatra zibethicus; assembly: GCA_004026605.1. NCBI lineage: Eukaryota > Metazoa > Chordata > Mammalia > Rodentia > Cricetidae > Ondatra > Ondatra zibethicus. Next base: position 13,153 of record PVIU01001974.1, on the reverse strand, counting down.
AACATAATGCTTTGTTAACCTTGAATTTTCTTAATGCTAATGAGAAAGGAACCACAGCAGCAGAGAGGCATTGGATAATGAAAAAACTTCTGAATTAAATCAACCAGTATATTTGAAGGATGTGCTGACCTCACAATGGAAACCAGGAGATGTACTACATTGGGGAAGGGGTTTTGCTCTTGTTTCCACAGGAGATGAAAAATTATGGATGCCATCAAAATTAATAAAGATTCGCTTTGAAAAGGAGAAACCTATTGAAACAGAGAAATGACAGCTCATCCACACTGGTGATAACCATACAGGTGGTAAGAAAAGTATTTAGGATGGGGGCAGGGTCCTGTTCTTGTCTTTGCAGGAAAATACTAATCTTCAAAAATTCAAGGAACCCCTGATGTTTGAATGACAGGTAGAAAAATAACTATCCAATAAGGATCATCAAAAAATCAAATATGGTTTGTAAGTACAAATGATACAATGTATACATTTATATATATGCATATGTATATGTTTATGAATATATAGAGCTGGTTTTAGAGTTGGACAACGGCTCTGTCCTTCTTTAAATCCAAGCATGTTGTTAAAAGAAAAAACCCAGAATTTCTATCTCATATCAAGAGCCGTTTGATGTGAGACAGAAAGAAAAAAGTATTTAGAAAATATCTTTACTTTTCTTCATATCTATTTTTGTCTTTATCATACCTTTCATTGAATATATATGTCTGGATATGTCCATATAAGTAATGCTTAAGTTTTCCACAATGAACAATGAATTTTCCTGCAGTAATCTTTGAATTTTCCAGGAAGAAGATGGGACCCCATAACAACAACTCCACCTGGTTGATATGACATCATGACACTGATAGCGCTACTACAAGACCTGTTTCGGGTACCAGCTGCACAAGATGGTTCCAACTTGGTTTGCTGAAATGGTGCACATCTTTTACAACGTTTTGGCCAGACTTCCATGAAATACTCAGAGACTATTTGCAATCTTACCAGACATTAATCTTGAAATGTAATCATCATTTTACTTTCACAGGATCCCCTAGAAAGAACGTCGCCCCCATGACAGCTGGAAGTAATTCTAGAAGACGACGTCCCCTCTCCCAGTAAAGTTTGTCTTCAGGCTTAGGGACATCATTTAGGGGTTGATTATAATTGGTATACGGTTGAGGGTTGGGGGAGGAATTTTATAAGCTCAGGGATCTTTTTGAAAAAAAAAAGAGGGAAAATTGGATGATGGGGTAATAGATTGGTATTTGTGAGTTATTGTTTACAGATAATTACATTGCTATAGATTCTTGTATATTGATACAAAGTTAAATTATATTGAATATTGTATGCATGCATGCTTCTACCTCTGTTTTAAACATATATGTATTGGTACATATATATATATTTACCATATTGCACAGGTGTTTATTGTCTTAGTCTTTAAGTTAGATAAGTATTAAGAATTATAGATCAATAGTCATCTATGTTTGTCATACTTATAGTTAGACTAATCAGGTTCTTTAGATACATAGAGATTATATTCTGTATAGATAGATAATCTTCAACCACTTCAAGGATCTATGGAACATGGCATTTAAATAACTTAGGGTTTTGTTGACATGAGACATAATTGCTTCTGGCAGCACCAATCTATTCCCGAGAGAATGTTGAGCACCAAAGACACTCCACTTGGAGCCTGTTTTCTTTTGGCAAAAGCTGGCCTTTGGGCAAAGAAAAGCCTCAGCCACTGACAAGAAATGGATAAACAGGACTGTCAAATCCTGCCAAGACAGGGTAAGACGGTTTTGAAAAATTTCTTGCCTTTGAAAATGGTCTGTCAGTTATTCTAGGCCATAGCCAAAGTTGGTCGCTTCAACGTTGCAAAATGACACTTTGGGTGATTGCTCAGGTAGCTAATTGTCTCTGTCATATATTGCTCGATTTGGAAGCTACTTGATTGTACTTCCTGCCTGCTCAAGTAATATTATCTCCCTTCTCAGGCCTTTGATAGGGTTGAAGATTAGATAATCATAGTTACAGTCCTCTTATGATCTAACCAAGCCATCTCTAATACAAGACTTAGACTCCTTAGGATAGAATGTTTATTAAAACATTTAGCATATGTTCCTTGCTTAATATTGTTTATGCTGATTGTAATTCTAATCTTATACTTGATAACTGTTCCTAATGTATATTGTTTTGTATTGGGTTTGGAACTCTCTTACTTAAAAGGGGGAGGTGCTGTGGAAGCTACTTCCGCTCCTTCAGCCAATAGCCTTTAAGATACTAGCCCACTGGGGCATGATCTCTTTAGTTTTAAAAAAAGCAGCAGCAGCCGTGTGCTCGTGCTCTTGCTTCCGGCTTCTGGCTGTTAGACTTCGTTCCTGATCGTGCAGAGGGCTGTTGTCTGGGACGGTGATCTGTAAGTTTTTTTCCTTTAAATAAATAACCATTTTATTAATCACAATTCCATACTGGTGTGGGATTGTTTTATGACTTACGCCTTCAAACCTAGACAACAATGAGGACCCTAAGAGAGACATACATGGATCTAATCTACATGGGAAGTAGAAAAAGACAAAATTTCCTAAGTAAATAGGGAGCATGGGGATCATAGAAGAGAGTAGAAGGAGAGGAGGGAGGGAGGAAAGGAGGGGAGTGGAGAAAAATATATAGCTCAATAAAAACAATTTTAAAAAAGAAAAGAAAAATTATCCAAAACTTAAAAATTAAGAACTTCTAGCATAGTCTCTCAAAACTAGGGCATTATTTAACCCTATCTGAGTATCATTTAATTTTCTAGGAGAATGTGTCCATGTTGGTGCTATTTGCTGTTAATTAAAGGATCTGAGCCTATGAAGTTACCCGTTAACCAATAGATCTATGTGCTACTGGTGTACAGAGGTTGGGAGTGCTGAGAAACACTGTAAAAGAACTCTTCTTGTGGTATTTCTCTGGCCCAAAAAGTCAATAGTACTGGTATTGAGAAACTGCTCCAAAAGATCAAAGCCACTTGCTTGGGAAATGAGGAGGCCTTTGTTCAGCATGGTAGAGAGAAGCTTTGGTGGTTTCTGTGGGGGAGGGGGTGTCAGTGAGTAAAGACAGAGAGAACAATTTTCTAGTTTCAAAAGTTAAGGATGTTAAACAAAGTTATTGCTTAAGGGGGAGGCTTAAGTGGAAATTTTAGGAACTTGTGGCAACAAAGTATTTAAATATATTTGAATTGAATGAAAATTCTAGTTTTCATTTAGAAGGACAATGTCTTTCACACAGCAATCTAAGCCATTGTAGCATGGTATGATTTTATAATTTCGGCATTTTAAATGGGAATAAAAGTGGTTATGCTTTATAATTGTAAACATTTAGCAAAGGAAAAGAATAAAGTATCTTAACATCTACATCAAGTTTCAAAGCTAAATGTGTAATCGAAATCTTTTACATGACTGTACTGTCGCTTGCTTAGTAAAGCCTTGCTGTATTTCTAAATGCAACTATCCAAATTATCCGTGCTAGTTTATTGAGCATGTTCCATTATTGAATAAGACACTTATTGTCTTCCTGCTCTAGGAGTGAAGGATGGGACGTAGTGCTGTCCACTACGTACAGCAGGGAAGTTTGCCCTGACTGCCCCACTGGGGAGAGGCTGACAACAAACCAAGGGGTCAATGTGAAGCCATTACTATCAGAACTGCCTTCCTTTTATTTTTAAGGACGACTGAGGGCTGTTTTGTTGCATGAGAGAAAACTGAAGCGTTGAAGCACTCATTCCGGCTCAATGAGATTTTTTGCTGGACACCTGCCAGATCCTGTGGCTGGCACGAGGAAGACTTCTTCTGCACTAGCTGGTAAGTAGTTGTCATAGACAGAGTGCAGTTCTCATAGGACAACTGCCAGCTCCTGCCACACTACCTTATTTTTCTGCAATTGGGATCAGCCAAGGCCATTGCACACAGATAAGTGATTTCCTGATGTCAGTACTCAGAACGCAGCAAAAAACCATGCTGGACATTATCATAAAGATTATAAACGATTTTATGAGTTTGTTTAGGAAACTAACCATCACTCGTGGCATAATTTTCATAATTTATGTCTCCTGCTGTAAACAAATAAACTATAGTTGTATTGGATTGGGATATAGACTTCCTTCTGAAATTGTTGCACTACTAGGTTTCAGTCAGTTTTCATTATTTTCTAGATTCACATCTCTGGATGTGAGTTCAAATATGCGTATTAATTATAATGATAGAAATGACATCTTATAAAGTTTTTAACTTTACTATTTAAAAAATGCTTGATCAAGTCCAAATGGATCAAAGACCTCAACATAAAGCCAACCACACTGAACCTTACAGAAGCGGAAGTGGGAAGTACACTTGAACACATTGGCACAGGGAACCACTTCCTAAATAGAACCCCAGCAGCAGAGACACTGAGAGAAACAATTAATAAATGGGACCTCCTGAAACTGAAAAGCTTCTGTAAAGCAAAGGACACAGTCAACAAGACAAAACGACAGCCTACAGAATAGGAAAAGATTGTCACTAACCCCATATCAGCCAGAGGTCTGATCTCCAAAATATACAAAGAACTCAAGAAATCGAACACCAAAAGATCACATAATCCAATAAAAAAAATGGAGTACAGACCTAAACAGAGAACTTTCAACAGAAGAATCTAAAATGGCTGAAGGACACTTAAGGAAATGTTCAACATCCTTAGTCATCAGAGAAATGCAAATCAAAACAACTCTGGGATTCCATCTTACACCTGTAAGAATGGCCAAGATCAAAAACACTGATGACAACTTATGCTGGAGAGGTTGTGGGGAAAAGGGAACACTCCTGCATTGCTGGTGGGAATGCAAGCTGGTACAACCCCTTTGTTTGTCAGTGTGGCGATTTCTCAGAAAATTAGGAAACAACCTTCCTCAAGACCCAATAATACCACTTTTAGATATATATCCAAAGGATGCTCAATCGTGCCACAAGGACATGTGCTCAACTATGTTCATAGCTGCTTTGTTTGTCATAGCCAGAACCTGGAAACAACCTAAATGCCCCTCGATCAAAGAATGGATAAAAAGAATGTGATACATTTACACAATGGAGTATTAAACAGCAGAAAAAAATAACGACAGCTTGAATTTTGCAGGAAAATGGATGGAGCTAGAAAACATTATTTTGAGTGAGGCAACCCAGACACAGAAAGACAGTTATCACATGTACTCACTCATAGATGGTTTTTAAACATAAAGCAAAGAAAACCAGCCTACAAACCACAATCCCAGAGAACGTAGACAACAATACGGACACTAAGACTTATATAGATCTAATCTACATGGGAAGTAGAAAGTATAAAAAGACATGATCTCCTGAGTGAATTGGGAGCATGGGGACCTTGGGGATGGGTTGAAGGGGGGAGGGGATAGGCAGGGAGGGGAGAAGAGAAAAATGTAGAGTTCAATAAATATCATGGGAAAAAAAACACTTGAAAAAAATTACAGAACGGAAATTAACCAGACCTGAAGCTGTGGCGCTCAACATGGGCCTTTGCTGTTTCACTGCCAAACATGTGTTTATGAACTTATCCACTGCTACCAAACAAAAACTCCATGACAGAACTGGAAAAACAATTAGCTTCATATCCTTTCTCATAACTCATGTCTATTACCTGTATTCAGTCCTTTGCATCCCTAATATTTAACCTTTCTTGTTCCCTTTACTGCATGTTATATTGTATGTTGTTAAAACAGAATGCTTGAACAATGAGCCTCTATTTTAACCTTACTGATCTGTTCTACCGATAGATTAATATCACAAGGTGCTGTTTTAGTTTTAGTTTTCCCCCCATCTCCTGAACATCTGAGGGACATCTGCTCCTAAAGGGGAAGTCACTTTTCTTTGCATAAACTGAGAAAAGGAGAGCTACAAAACCTGTGGGGTCCAGCTGTCCTGAAGCAGAATATCGAGCAACCTCTTCACTTGTCAAGGCTTAATAAAAAGAAATCTTTTGGCTGGGTGGTGTTGGTGCACGCCTTTAATCCCAGCACTCGGGAGGCAGAGGTAGGTGGCCAGCCTGGTCTACAAGAGCTAGTTCCAGGACAGGCTCTAAAAACTCTACAGAGAAACCCTGTCTCGAAAAAAAATCTTTTATTCTATTCACATGTAGTATTAACATTATTTTTCCTGATGAATATTCAGCTGTATTTCATTGTAGCCAGATGATGAAACTGACCTTGGCTTGTCAAGGACGTCCTTCAACATTATCTCTCAGGCTGAAAGGATGGAGGGGGCTGAGCTACTCTCCTAGGATCTATTTCATTCTCCTTTAGAGCACTCTGAATCCATGTAAGGATATGACTCAGACACTCTTCTTCAGTTTGTGAAGAAACTTCATGGAGTAACCTAGAAAAACTCAGGTCAGTCACCGGGTAAGGTTATCATCAATCCAGCCAGGTACTGTTCACGGCTTTCTGAGAACACTTTTGTTTTTAATTGAATGAATGCAGTTTTTCCATGTGAAAATAAAAAGTTTCTAATAAGAGCTCAGTTTCTTAGTAAGGTAGTTACATTTTTCAATAAATTGACTCAGTTTTCAATTGCTAAGTAATGTGTACATGTATATATGTATGTATGCATTTATATTTGAAACTTGATATTCATGCTTATTTAAAATGCTAATTTGTATTCTTTCAGTACAGGAATAGTGGGCAACCATTTTGCTGTATTTAAGTAAATAATAATTTCTTGCATAATCAATCTGCCATATGAAAATATTTAAGAAAGGTAACCATACACATATTTAAAGAACTCTTGCTTTTGAGTTCCAATTAACCAGTCATAGTTTCAGGAATTTTTCTTTGTAATTTCTTGGTGTCTTAGAGACACCCTAAACAGTTTTAAAACAACAATATATTTGGGCACATTACTATTTTTCTTCCTGCTCCCCCCCCAAAAAGTTTCATTTCTAATAGAATCTAGACATGGCAAACAGGACAGTTTTACATCCTATGGCTTACAGTGCTAAGCCTGGAGGGCTATCCTTCATGAGTTAAATATTCGGAGCTAAGTTCAGTTCCTCTTCCAACAAAAGCAGTGAAAACTGAACCCTAAATAGCTGAAGTGAGTAACTCCAGTCCCAGAGGATCCAACTTCCTCTTCTAGCCTCTATGGGCAATGCACACACACTATACACATACATACATAGAATATCCATAAACATGAAATAAAAAATCAATAAATCTTTAAAAGAATGAAACCAGAAAACTGGGCATAAGAGTCAACAGATGTTTCCTTTGTAGTTAAATTCCCTTCAAACCAGCCTAGAAATGAAGGCAGAATCGCTGTTTAAAATAAAAGCTGGGGACTTCATATTTGTGTTTTTTTACAGCTGCAGTTTAGTACTGCTTACAGTGAAGTTCAGACGACGTGATCTGTAAATGTGAAAGGGAAGAGCCATGGATGCGAGTTATCATAGCTGACTGGTATCAGTCCGAAGGGCTATGGATGTGAGTTATCATAGCTGACTGTTAGCAGTCCTTGAGTTTTAGAGGAAAATGCCAACCAAATTTCTAACAAAATAACGAGTGTATCAGGTCAAGGTAACTTAATTCTCTTCTAACCAAACAGTTCATTTCCCTCAATGGTATTCACTGAATAATGCCACAGGTGATTAAGGAATTGGAACTAATTGAGCAAGAACCATAGAACAGTTATCCATATGATATAGTGATGTCAGTTACAGGATTAAAACTTTGTCATTTCAGTAGTTTTAAGATAAAACCTCAGAAACAAAACCATAAGCCACCGACTATATGAACTATAATCTATAAACCGCTACTATAGGAAGAACTAGAAATTTTGTATATGCTTTTACCCCAAGTGTGTGTGTGTGTATATATATATATATATAAACTTTAAAAGAAGTGTTTCCAAAATATTATTAAAAAGAAAAAATTAAAAACGTGCATGCTGTGCTAGGCCCTGGGAAACAAAGGTGAGCGCTGCCTTCCTTGTCTGGAGGATGTGCACAGATGGGAACACAATGGCCGCTGGCAAGCAGTGGTTCTATGCTGGGCACCAGAAGCGTGCTCAAAGACAGCACAAGGCGCCTGACGTTCCCTTAGACTCTCCATCCTTTCATGGGAGTTTCAATGCAGCAATGACTCCTTAGGGACAAGGAAAATGTGCCTCAAGGGAAAGAGATCAAAGTCCATTGATTTGCTTCACACAAGTGGCAAGGAACAGGGTGCTCCAGTATGAAAAGCACACAGCTTCTGGAGAGATGCTGGGGTGGTTTGTCCAGAGGATACTGACTGACGGGAGCGGAGTGGGAGCACCAGCAGACAGTGTTAGGAAGAGCACCGGCAGAGCAGGGTGGGAGCACCGGCAGACAGTGTTAGGAAGAGCACCGGCAGAGCAGGGTGGGAGCACCGGCAGACAGTGTTAGGAAGAGCACCGGCAGAGCAGAGAAGGTAAACACTGATGCCAAGTGACCAGCTGCATTGACTGTGACGAGTGGCAACAGCTATGGCATTCAGAGGGTTTGTTGGTTTTTCTTCAGATGCTTGTTTAAATATCACACAGTCCTAGAAGGCACAGAGGAAGTTACTTCTTTTTAATGTTATCCTTAACATTGTCTTTCTCATTTTGTTTAGTAGTTATTTTCTATGAGCTTCTACATCTTAGATAATTTTAACCGCTTTAAGGACTAAATCAAAGGCATTGCAGGCTAGTGGGAACAGGCTTAGGAACACAGACTAGTTTAGTGGCGGTATTCCAATTCAGAAACGCAAGGATCAAGCTAGCACCCCACCCCAGTCCCGCTCCCACCATCCTCTTGTAGCTGACTTGGTAGGTTTCTCTCAACCCACAGCCCTCGATTTTATAAAGCCTATTTTGAGCTGTGTACCGGGATGCAGCCAGGAACTCAATGGGTTCCTGGGAAAGTTTTTTTGTGTTATTGAGAGTAAAGTTTCTCTTGTATCCACATCTTCTTAAAGAAGAAACAACAACCTGTAAGACGGATGTACATCATATAGTATGGTTAGATGAAGCAATTAGCATTAGATTGCAATGTCTTTACAAACGACAATGGGGTAAAAGTAGTTCTTAACTGCTCTGGATCCGAAGGGTAAAATATTAATCTGTTCTTTACTTTTTAAAAGTGTGTGTGTGTGTGTGTGTGTGTAAGTAAAATCAGCCTTGATTCTTTGTACAGCAGGAGTGCATCCATTTTTAATTCTCTTTAGTACGTGGTGGGACTTTAGTAATTAAGACTAGCCTCAACAAGTAAACTTTTAAGCCAATCATCTTCCAAGTGAGAGGGACTTGTGATTTGTTTTTAAAAAGTTAGACAGAATTATCATTATACGAACTGCAGAATGAGATGCTAGCCCAAACCTTCAATCTAAGAAGACTGGTTTCGAACTAAAGGCAACTCAAAAGCAGTGGAGACGAAGAGGCTAGGAATTTCGATCGTTAAATAAGCAATGTGAGTCGAAAACAGGAAGACCTAGGAATTAGTGCAAGGTGTGATGTCTGCATCTGACGGAAAGTTCAAAGCTCTGCCAAAAAGGAGGATTAGCTAAGGGCGACCTAAGGACATAAAAGAGATCGGTGGAGGTGATGGGCCAGGGGACACGCAGGGTGGAGGGGGACGGCGGCCTCCGAGCCGGCCTGCGGGACGCACCGCGGGGCTCAGCTTTCCGCGGGCGGTGAAAAGCAGGCGGGGAGCCCGAGGCTGAGAAGCGCCGGCGGGAGGAGGCGGGAGCCCCGGGCCGCTAGCGGCTCCTCCCCCGGCGCCTCCGCTATTTGGGTCAGACGCGAAGGCCGCGGCGCCGGACCTTGGGACCCGCGGGCTCCGGGGCTCCAGTCGGCTGTCCCTTTCCGCTCGTCCGCCCGCGGGCCCCGGTCCCTCCGGCTCCGGCCACAGAGAAGCCCTCGTCGCGAACCCAGGTGAGTAACAGCCGGGGAGGGGGCGACGAGCCTGGATGGCTCCGTCGGCCCGGGGGCGTGTGGAAGAAGGCGGCGGCACTTCCGGCGGCGGCTTCACTTCCGGGTCGTGGCCGGCAGTTTGCTGACCCGGCGGCGGTGGACTGTCCTGGCGCAGTCTTGGCGGGGCCGGTGTCGCGGAAGGGTGTCCGCGTGACCCCTGGGCTGGGCGACCACCCGAGCGGGCGCCGCGCCCCTGCACCTGCCGCAGACTCGCGCCAGCCTTCCTCTCCTTGCGTGCTGCCCGCACTAAAAAATTAAGATTCTCTGCGTATTTTATGGAAAACAGACTAACCGCACTACTAACGTTTGCAAATAAGCTGAATTCTAAGGGGTCCCACATTTATGTTATAGATAAGGAAAGCCTTTGGAATCTGATGAAACATGAGTGTTAGAATTCAATTGGATAGTACTGGGTTTTCTGCATCGCTGTACACAGTCTGGTTAACCTATCCCCCAAAGGGTCAGAACGTTCCCTTTGGAAACCTGCAGCTGATTTGTAACCTATAGTGTTTCTTGACCCTCTGGGTAAAGTTTTTCCTTTCTCAGGTTTATGGGTTACAGCATTTTATGTCCTCTCCCAATCCCAAGGACCAGCTAATGACTCGTGTGAGTGCTACTTTGGACCTCACCCTAAACAGTCTTGTTATATTGAGAACATAATTTTAGTATGAACCCTAGACCGTCAACGTGACGTTTTCCTTTTCAAAGCATTTCATCTCCTAGTTTTCCTGGAAGTTAATATGCCACCGTTTCACTCGCACTGTGCCAGCTGGCGATTCTCGGCTAGTAACCATTGATCGTGTGTCATACTAATTTTAGGTAACTGATACCAACAATGTCTCTCACTTTCCATCATAAGTGATTTAAAACTGGGAGTTTGTAATTATCTTTTGCATCTGAAATGCAAATTTCGTGTGTTAAAATGAGGTGTAAGATCTGCTCAATAAATTTTGATTGTTTTATCCATACTCAGTATAAGAATATACTACTATAAGCAAAAGTATAAAAACAATATAATTATATACTACCTTCTAAGTTATACCGTAAGCAAGCATGGATTCTTATTTACAACTTTGGTACTTCTCTCTCTCATCAGCATCATTTTCAGACTCTTGGTACAACACACACACACTGATTTATTTCTTGCTTGGACCTCACTATTTTTGTCCAGTGTTATTTTAAAGTTATTGACATAGAAGCACATTTTAGCATGAATTCAAACACGGACCTATACGTTTCTAATGGTGAGATTTTTAAGCAAATGCCGACTCTATTGATTCTTGTTCTTCTCTGGTGGTTTTCCTAGTTTTGATGTCTTCTTTCACCTCTGAACACCTCTGCTTCAATCACATTCTCCTTCCTGTCCTTGCTTGAAGCCTTCCAATTCCGCACGCAGCTAGATGTCCTAGGATTAGGAAACAGGAACCCACGGTAACCTTTCTCACTTTTTTAGTCAGATAACCCCTGGGCAAATGACAACAGCTCGATTGTCTGAAAAATAATAATGGCATTATTGTTTTGAACTTCTTCAAGGAGATAACTTGGAACCCATGTAGTATCTAAAGAAAGGTAAAAGTATGTCTGTTTCTCATGTGTTTAAACCTGGGTCTGTCATCAGACTTTCACTTCTGTTTATTTACTTGTTTTTTTTTTTTGCCTTCATATATGTTTGTGTGAGGGTGTTGGATCTCGTGGAACTGGATTCACAGACAGTTGTGAGCTGCCATGTGGGTGTTGGGAATCGAACCCTGGTCCTCTGGAAGAGTAGTCAGTGTTCTTAACCGCTGAGCCATCTCTCCAGCCCCCTTATTTACTTGTTAAATGAAAAAAAAAAAAAAGCTTTCAGATGTGTGTGTTTTATAATTAAAGTTCAAGGCTGGCCTGACAGAACTGGGCCAAAGAATTAAGTCATCATAGGAAAATTCCTTGTGCTGGACTTTTAGATGGGCATGTGGATGTTCTGTGTGTGTGTGTGTGTGTGTGTGTGTGTGTGTGTGTAAAAGAGAAGGGTGCAGAGAATGAGTGCCCTTAGGGATCTGATGCTGGGGCCTCATGTGTGCTAAGCCAGAGCTGTACTATTGAACTGTTCCCTGACCCTAGTATTGTTATTAATCAGTAAAAAACAGAAACAAGTATAGCCTCAAGATGATCACATTTGATGCATGATTGACCTGGAATATAAATGTATATCATAGGTATGTAGTAGCTTTTTTATTTCTATTGCTTTTTATGGTAATTTTTCAAGGTAATTTAGTTTTATGATGTGTTTTTTAAATTGTTTTCATTGAGCTATATATTTTTCTCCGCTCCCCTCCCTTCCTCTCCCCTCCTACCCTCTCCTATAGTCCCCATGCTCCCAATTTACTCAGGAGATCTTGTCTTTTCTACTTCCCATGTAGATTAGATCCATGTATGTCTCTCTTAGGGTCCTCTTTGTTGTCTAGGTTCTCTGGGATTGTGAATTGTAGGCTGGTTTTTCTTATGCTATGTAGGGCCCGGGTCTGACCCCTGCTCCTGGGTTACTTGAGGACAGTTTCTGGTCAGCCAGATAAAACATCTTGTTTGTTCCTGTGCTCCCTCTGCCCTGCCTGGTGATTAGCTGTAGGGCATTGTTTACTCCATCTTGAGTGTGGCAATTTCCCACCTGCCCCTGGGGGGGATCCCTTGTTCAGCAGCTAGGTACATAAGGACTTCCCCAAAGTTGAATAAAGGGCATTCGGCTGATCTCCTTTCAAATGACCCAGGTCTCTTGTGTGTTCTTTCAATCTCCAGGCCCTTGCCCGGTTCGCATACGGTACAGTGGCGCACGAACTGTACCGAGAGGGTAACACAGAATCAGGTATTACAAGTGGAGGCTCCAGCGAGATGGTCGGGAGTTACAATTAGAGGCACCACTGGGATCACGAGGAATTACAGTCGGAGGCCCATCAGCGAGATCGGGAAGTAGGGGACCCCTGAGAGATCACCCTCGGAAGGCTGGCCAGCAGGTAAGAAATTAAGTGGTGAGGGTGAATTGATAATGGGTGCAAGTAATTCTGTTCCAGTGTTAAGGGGCCGGTTGACAGGCCAATTGTTAGTTCTTTTGGAGGAACAGGGCACCGGTATTAAAGTTGAGACAGCACAAGAGATCGTTAAGACGGTTTTAGAGTTTAGTCCCTGGTTTC
>PVIU01001973.1:13495-187940 GCA_004026605.1 Ondatra zibethicus | reverse complement strand
GGGGGGGATCTTACCGGCGGGGGGGGCACAGCCCTACCAGTGTGGGCCGCCTCCATTCTCAGCACAGGAAGAGAGAGTGCTGGGTTAAGAGAGCCCCACCAAGGAAAGCACGTGATTTCATTTTTCTTTATGGCTGAATAGAATAGCTTCTGTGTATGATTGCCACATTTTCTTTATCTTCATTTGTCAGTGGATATCTAGGTTAGTTGCATTTTTATTTAAGATTAACTTTTATTATTTCTAATTATGTATACACATATATATTCTTGTGTGTCTGAGGGTATTTGCATGTGAGGGCAGGTGCCCTTTGGAAGCTAAGGATCTTAGATCCTCCTGGAGCTGGAGTTACTGGCAATGGTGAGCTTCCCAGTGTTAAGGTGCTGGGACTAAACTTGGGTCCTCTGCAAGAGTGGTACATGCTTTTAAGAGCTGAGCCATCTCTCCATCCCTTGATTCCATTTCTCAGCTGTTGTAAATAGTGAAGCGATGAAAATGAATGTACAGTTGTGTGCGTGGTGTTGGCTTAGAGTCCTCAGGTAGATATCTAGGATTATCTCCCTGTGTCACATAGTGCTTCTAGTTTTTGGGTTTTTAGGAACTTCCATCGTTATTTCCAGAGTGGCTGCAGCAGGTTACAGTTCCATCAACAGTGGCTACAGGTTCCACTTTCTCCACATCCTCAAAGGTATTTGTAGACATCTTATGTTTTGGCATTTGTGATTGTGTGCCTGGGCAAACAAGTGTCACAGTGTGCATGTGGAAGTAAGAGAACCACTTACAGGATTTTATTCCCTCCTACGTCTATGTGAGTACCATAGATTAAACTGAAATTGTCAAATTTGTGGCATGTTATTTTACCCAATGAGCCCTCTCCCCAGACCAGAGACTTTCTCTTTAAAATTTTTGTTATACTTTAACTGTTTGTTTTGTTTTGTTGTTTTTCAAAATAGGGTTTCTCTGTGTACTCCTGGCTGTCCTGAAACTCATTCTACAGACCAGGCTGGCCTCAAACTCACAGAGATCCACCTGTCTCTACCTCCCAAGCACTGAGACTAAAGGTGGGTGCCACCACTGCCTGACAGGCATTTTAATTTGTGTATTGGGACTGGGTGGCCAATTGTCAGAGCATTCTTGTGGAGATCATGGGACAATTTGTGGGTGTTGGCTCTTTCCTTCTTTCACATAGGTCCTACGGATCAAAGTAAGGTCATCAGACTTGGCAGCAAGGGCATTTACCAACTGAGCTATCTCATTGGCCCTGTCACTCTTTCTTTATGAAAGCAGTCAATGATCCAATTGATGTCTCTTAGCTGGAGACATAAGCCTTTCACAACTGAGTTCTAATGGCCTCCGGGGTGGCTCTGGCAGGTCTTTCTTGCATGCCTAAGTGATTCTGGCTCCCTAGAATATTGAACTCTCTCCTTATTGTTCCATCTCCAGAACAGTACCTCCTCCTCTGCCTGCCTCAGGGTTATCCCTCTGATATCTGTATCACATTATATAAAGATAATCTTCAGAAGTCCCTGTCGGGGTGTGAAGTCAGTGTGAGGAAGCGTTCTCCATGAAGGGTGTGATCTAGGATGGGGGCAGCTTGCAGGCAGGATAAGGAATAGACTGAGGGAGGGGTTGAAGAGCCTTCACCCCAGGTCGAGAAGCTACTGGCAGCGATAGCTGCTGGGGTACAGAGAGTCAGTTTTCTTCTTGGGTAACCAGGTAGTTACCCAAGCTCCAGTGGGTGGGTCCATACTCATGCGCATGTGGGTAGCACTAATTGGATTCAGTGGATTTTTTAAAAGGCTATAAAGTTAGGAGAGGGATATAGTAGGAGACCTGAGAAGAGTTGGAGGAAGGAACAGAGACTGGCTATGGTCAAAATACATTGTACACACACACACAGAAAGAGAGACAGAGACAGAGAGAGTTCTCAAGGAATAAATTTGAAAAACATTAAAAAAGAATGTAGCTGGGCAGTGTGACTAATGCCTTTAATCCCAGCCCTCAGGAGGACATCTGTGAATCTGAGGCCAGCCTGGTCTACAGCTAGGGCTACACAGAAAAACCTTCTCTTGGGAGAAAAACAAAACAAACAAAAAGAATATTGACCTTAAAAACTTAAAAATTATAAATAGTTTTTTTAAACCTTTGTGCTACTGGGGCAGCAGATAGTAGAGAGAATCTTTCTATTTTTAAGAATGTTTCCCTGCACCAGAAAATGACCCCACATGGGAACACAGGCAGGCTGAGCTAACCAAAATAAGTGGGAGGGAGGGGTGGACAGATAGACAGACAGACATGAAGTTGGTGGGCATACCAGAAGGATATTGGAGGAATTGGAGAGATACACAAGGGTCACAACCATATGTCACTGTATGTATGTATGAAATTCTGTCTCTCTCCCTCTCTTTCTCCTGCACACACTCCACATGCACAGAGATTCTGTGAAGCAGTTCTACTGGGTGACCGTTTCCTCAAGAAAAACTTGGGCATGTAAGAAAATTCCCCAGAGGTTATTCCATAGTTCATTTCTCATAACAAAGCCTAAATATCATGGGCCACTTAAATACAAATATCTCCAACCAATAAGATCTCACTTGGATGGTACCCATGTGATGAGGTGGCTTATGCCATGCTAGAGAGTTTAGATGCACAGTCCCAAGGTCAGTTGTGTTTGCTCCATGTGTGAATTGTTTGAGTGTACTTTAAAAAATAAATTGTTCAGGTCCATTGTTGTGGGTTTGTTGCTACTGCCTGTTTTGCAATCTCCATTTCCCAAGGGGTAGGGGGTGAGGAGACATGGAGGCCATGATACAGACTCTGAGAGATTCCAATGTAAAAGCTCTTTAGTGTTAAAGGGTAGGGGATATTTATGGGGTTAGGGAAATTAAGCTGCTGCAGAAACATTTTTGGTTGGTCCTTTTGAAACTGGCAGTCGCTGCTGGCATGTTGTGATAGCTAGGAGTGCACGTCGTTAGTTACTGTGCTTAAGGTCTGCTGACAGGTTGTTTTGGCCAATTCTGCTTATTCATTGGGAGTTTGCACACACTTGCTTGTGCTTGCACTATTGCCCTGCATCATCTCATCCTTTTTATTTTAGTTTTGTTGGGCGACCTAGTAGGAATTATAGATTTTTATAACCCCACCTTGGGGACCCCCCCCCAGCATTTTGGGCTGTGCCTGTCTTAGGTTGGCCTGCCAGACAAGCTCTTACCCATCTTTGACTATCAGTCCTTGAAGGGTTGAGTCCCCAGAAGGTCCCAAGAAGTCAGAAGCAAGGGGTGACTTTTAGGAGAAGTGGAGCTTTAAATGGCCTCCTGTATTTGCATTAGTCAAATGTGGACCACCTCCCTTGGAGGTTTTGGTCCAGCACACTCCATAGCTATTAACACCTGGAGTGTCACCTTGTTCACCCACTGTTGTCAGGATCTTAGCTGTAGGAGACATTTAAGCAGAAATATTAGAGCCACCACTATCCCTCCCATAAGGCACCATGAAACAAGTTTAGATGGGTCCAACAGGGATTTTATGTGATCCCACACTTGGCCAAAAAACATGGTAGACAGATCCAATGGCTTGACTCATGTGGAGTTAAGTTGCATAGGTTCTGATTAAATGTTTACAGCTGGGCAAGGGTAAATCAGATAAAAGGTTGTGCAAATTTTATGGGGACAAATTAAATTGCTGATGGAGGAACCTAGCCTGTTTCAGCAAAGGCAAGGACACTGTCATAGTCATAATTAGGCGGTCTACTCTGTGATTGCCTGTTGCTAGCATTCCTGGCAGCCCCGTATGAAACCTGATGTGGGATATGTGCCAGGGGGATCCTCTGGACTGTAATAAGTCTTGAATAGTTTGCATAGTTTTAGAAATGGAATTGTTTTGGGACTTTAATTTTGTAAAAGATAATATTTTACATGCTTGTGTGGCATAGCAGCTATCTGAAAAAAAACTATTTACAGGTTCTGATTGGGTCATTTCCAATACCTTAAGGTCTGCCAATAACTCCCCTAGTTGTACTGATCCAGGATTTGGTTGGGTATAGGCCCTTTCCTATGATTAACTCCCATTATTATTAACCCAAAATTAGTTTTATTAGCATCTTTAAAGGCTATAGAGACCTGGGGGGTGACATTTTTTGCTTTAATTTTAAAAGAGGAAGGGCAGAAAGTCGTCTGTCCTGGGGGAAATGATTATCCAGCATGCCCATACTGCTGTAAAACAGACTTCCTCTCTAAGTGGTTTGTTGTTTTTCCTGGCTTTGCTTATGACAATGTCTCTGCAGTCTATATCTATAACTGTAACTCCTGGGTCAGGGAGTACACCAAGTACCAAGAGCGGCTACTGACCGGCCTACAAGGCAGCAAATGGCTTATTTTCATAGACTGTCCCAGGAAGCTGGCTGAACACATAGAACATAAGCAACAGAAATTCCCTGCTGTCACCTTGGCTCAGGAAGACCTAAAGATGTTCCACAATGCTCTCAAGCTAGCTCACATAGACACCAAAGTCTCTATTAAGGTTGGATCTGCTGCTGTTCAAGAAACCTCAGCAAAGAGAACAAAAGTATTGGGGCAATCTGCCTTTTTAAATGACATCTGCTATTTGTCTGAAATCAAAGAGATCTGCCTAGTGGATGAGAACCAGATCACCTTAACCATTGCAAACCAAGGCACACCACTTACCTTTATGCACCAGGAGTGTGAAGCCATTGTCCAGTCTATCATTAACATCAGGACCCTCTGGGAGCTTCTACAGTCTTGTGCCCAATGATAGCCCTCTTGGCATTTAGGGCATTAGGTCTTTGGATGAGCCCTGGGACAATCCCTACGTAAGTCCACATCCCCAGCAAGTATGGTCTGGTGGGGCAGAATTATCATCCTTGTCAAGTTTGCTGTTGGCCTAGGAAGCCGTAAGGGAAGAAATGGGCCCATTCTGTGTGTCAGTATCACAGGCAGCCAAGACCCACTTATGAATAGCCTCATTTCTAACAGGCACAATGGCATTACGGGTGACCGTGTTGAACCCCACCCAGGTCAGCTGTTTAATAAGGGATATCCTTGGTAGGGCCAGACTGGATGCACTTTTCAACAGCATTGGTGACATGGGTCAAAAATTCAGGAAATGGTTCCTCAGCCTGCTAAACAAAATAGCTTACACTGTCCTGAGGTGTACAAAGTTTGAGGGCCTTGAAGGCTAGGTTGGACACTTGTTGTAAATAGACATGTGGGCCAACCATGGACTGTGAGACAGGATCAGCATATTGCCCATGGCCAGTAAGCATGTCGAGGGTAAATTAAGTATGAATTGCAAATTCGTATGAGCTCAGGTTTCTGCTGCATCATCATAAGGAGAGCGCCATTGGAGGAAAACTGAGGGGTCAAGGATGACTTCAACATGGAGTACCAATCATAATGGGTTTATTTGTAATGGCCCATTGTCTGAGTATTTGCTCAAAATAAGGAGAATCAGGAGAGCATCTGTCACCCTCACATACCCCTGCATGGCTCCCAGCCCTGCTCCTGGCCCTGCTGCCACTCAGAGGGCACAATAGCTGACAAGGACAACATCACTGGAGCCTCTGGACTCCAGAGGGATGGGATGCACCTGGAAGTGCTCAAGCCTATCGAACATGGACTGGAACCACCGATGTTGGATCCGGAACTGACCCTCCTCATTCAGTGGCAAACGCAGGTGTTTGGCCTGGCCCTGAAAGTTGAATATATTTACCATGTCTTGTCTCACTCTGACATTCCAGGAAGACACCATGGGAGCCAGTGCCTCCTTCCAGCACTAACTGGGCAGCCTTGAGTCGACAGAGGATGTCATGGAACCTCAGCACCCTCTGACTCCCTCTGGAACAGGAATGACCCTGTGATTGCTTTTAGAGTATCCAGGGGAGGGGAAGGGGTTGAGAGGGGATGAACTGTCCCCGCTGGTGACCCCTCCTCAATGGGAATGCAGGGGGAAGGGGGCAATTCTGGAGGAAGCAATTCCATTGAGTCAAAGTGAGAGGCAGCAATGGAGGCAGAACTGGGGAGAAGGATGCTGATGGCTGATTGGAGAGGCCCCCATGAGCCCCCTGCAAGAGGCAGTGGTTACTCTCGCTGGGTCCCAGCAGCAGATCCTGGCTGGGCAGACTCTTTGAATGATTCAGGCAGGGCAACTCCAGGCTGTTTGTGTTACCCTTTGTGAGGAAGGAGGTCCCAGGGGCCAGGGGAAAGGTCATGGGACTGGGGCCGATAGCAGGGCAAGGTCCTGGACTTAGGCACTCCTGGATGTCAGATACCCAGGCCTTCTCATGAAGTGCATCAGTTGTCTCCAGAATGTACTCTGAAGGGCCTTCTACCTTAAACACAAATGTGTTCTCCCTGTCAGGCATCTCTAGGGCCGTGGCTGTGCAAATATCAGTGATAGCGGAACACGGAATGCTGAGTCAGGGCAGGGATGCCTTGGGTGGTACGCAGAACTCCAAGCAACTTCCTCTTACTCCTTCTCCTTCACTTTGGAGTAGCAGGCAAGACTTTTGCCACTGAGGCTACTGTCCTCCCCTAAGCCGCCCCTCCTCCACAACCCACTCCTGCTGGGTCAGGGGCAGCTTCTTCAGCCCACATAATACTGAGCTGCTCTTCTCTCTGTACCATTCCTGCTCTGTCTTTCAAGGCTCCCCCTTCATGACTTAGTCTCAGCCTCTCAAAGCGGTGAGTCCATCTCTCCCAGGGGATGTGCCATCACTAGCCAATCCCCTACCAACTGTCCCAGCACCACCAGAGGAATTGGAGTTGCTGTTTCCACCTAGGACTGGAGAGCCTGGTGTGGTGTCCAGAGGTCCAGCTGGGGGGGGGGGAAGTCAATGGTTCCTCTCCACTGCAGAATGCCTTATGAAGAACCTCTTACTGAGTAACCCACTGAACAGAGGGAAAAGCATTTCTTGAGCTTCGATTTTGGGGACGTTGTAGAGGAGGAAGAAACTGAGGAAGGAAGGGGGCCAGCTAGGTCCTCAGAAGATAGAGGTGGGCCCAACACAGCCAGGGGCCCACCTACCCTGTTGCTGTCAAGCAACAAGTCATGTGAGCAAGCTCCACACCAGGGCTCAACGGGGCCAAGACAGGTGGGGAGAGTCGGCCTGAACCCAGGGCATCTCAGCTTCGAAATGCTGCGAGAATAGCTCAGGAAAATGGCCAGAAAAGGCAGCTTCTGCTCCAGGCTCTGCATATTGTGGGTGGGAAGCAAGGCCAGAACCTAATAACAATTATTCTTAGGTTGTCTTTAACTCCCTCAACAGTTACTTTTTGCCCACTTCTGTGTCTGATCTAACATCCCTTTTTAAATGTATTAACTTAGCAGAGTACTGTTTACCAACTCAAAGGCTAAGAGCACCATCAAACAACAATTGAAGCCTGTAAGAGAATCTCCACTCTGTTGGTACTCACCTCTTCTCTGATGGTTTCACTGTTGACAGACATTTCTGTTCCACTCTGTCCTGCAGCATTTCAGTCCCAAAGAAACACATAGAGGTAATTTGTTGGGGGAGGCTGCTCATTTGTTCCCAGCTTCCCAGACCTGAAGAATCACTCAGAAGCAATATTATTTGCAATACTGTTTGGCCAATAGCTTAAACATATTTCTAGCTAGCTGTTATATCCTCAACTAACCCATCTCCACTAATCTGTGCATAACCACGAGATTGTGGCCTACCAGCAAAGTTTCAGTGGGTTTCAGCAGAGGCATCTGTCCCTGGTGGCAGCTACATGGCTTCTCATTGACTCTGCCTTTTTTCTCCCAGCATTCAGTTTAGTTTTCCTGCCTAGCTCTATTCTGCTAAGCCACTGGCCAAAACAGCTTTATTCATTAACCAATAAAAGCAACACATAGACAGAAGGACCTCCCACACCATTCCACCAATGCATTTGAAAAGTGTGTTGATTCTCCATCTTCTTTGCTATTTTTATAAAAGCTTCCTGAAATTGCTTCCTCGTTGCAACATGGAATCTGAGGACATGGTCACTCACATTTGACTCCAGAGTAAACTATCTCTTTTAGTCCTTTGGAAGGAGAACAGCTGTTTTGTTTGGTTTTGTTTTGTTGGATTTGGGGCAATGGTAAAAAGGAAAGAAGAGGAGAGGGAAGGAGATGGAGAGGAAGGAGGCAAGTAAGAGAAGGGGGACGACAGGGAAGGGAAGGAAGAAAGGGAGGAGAAAAGAGAGAAGAAGGCAAGAGAGGAGGAAAAGGGGGGAAGAAAAGAGCAAAAAGGAAAGAATAGTGCTGTGATTCTCTTCATTTTATATACAAGGAAGGACTGGTGATCAAGGCGACACCAGGGGTTAAATGAGCTGCTCAGACATGGAGGGAAAAGTGACACAGAGCCTCCAACTGAAACTTGACAGCCATCAAACTGTTCTCTAGCCAGCTCTCAGTGCCAACAAGAGATGTTCACATCGAGCATCCATTTCAAAAGCAAGGGACAGTTTGGACACCTGTCATCCTTGTACTTAGGAGTGTGACGTAGGAAGATCATGGATTCCATCACTGAGCTTCACAAGTGAGACCCTGTCTCTAAACAGCAACAAATAAGTTATAATAAAGGGGAAGCCAAGAGAAAAAAATCCAAATCACAATTCAATTCTTTCTTATTTTTCTTATTTTAAAACAATTTTTAAATGTAAATTGATTTTGATGATATTCTTCCCCTATCCTAAGTACATCCAGATCCTCTCCTCCTCCCTACCCACCCAACTTTAAGTTCTTTCTTAAAAAACAAACCAAAAACCCAATATGACAACAAAACCCCCAAAACCTAGAAAACAAAATACAACACACAAAAAGAAAACAAAACCACAAAACTGTAAAAATAAAAGCACAAAAATCTTGTGGAGTCCATTATTTGTTAACCACGTGCTCCTGAACATGAGACCTTTCCTGGAGTGCTCAGTATAACCAGTACCACTCAGGATAAATGACAGTTCCACTGTTAACCTCTAACCTAGTGACCAGATTTACATTCATTCATGTTTTTAATATAACAAAATGAAATATAAAAAAGTAAAACAAAATTATTTTGTTTTATGTTGTTTTTGTTTTTTTGAGATAGGGTTTCTCTGTGTAGCCTTGGCTGTTCTGGAATTGGCTCTGTAGACCAGGTTGACCATGAACTCACAGACATCTATCTGTCTCTGCATCTCCAGTGTTAAGATTAAAGTCATGAGCCACCACCAACCAAAACAAGATTTTTAAGATGGAAAAAAATCTATCTTTGGCAAATGAATGGATAGATAAAGTGTGATCCATGCCAACAATGGAATATTATACAACCTTAAAAAGGAAAGAAATTCTGGCTGGAGCTGTTGGTCAATGGTGGAGCATTTAACTACCATGTTCAAGGCCCTGGGTTCACGCTCTGGCAATAAAGTAATGAAGGAAAACATGGTGATCTTTCTTTTATAGATTTAGTTTTCTTATTCATCTATTTAATGACTAATTTATTTTTTTGTATGTGTGTATATGTGTATTTGTGTGTGTGTAAGAGGCCAGAAGAAGGAACTAGATCCATCTGGAGATAGAGTTACAGATAACTGTGAGCCATCGAATGTGGGTGCTGGAAACCAAACTAGGTAGGAAGCCCTCTTAGCCACTGAACCATCTCGTCAACTCATATTTAGTTATTTTCTATAGCCAGACACAGAACCTAGGAACTCCATGCATGTTGTGCAAGTGTCCTACCATGAACCTCCAGCCCCAGACCCTCTGATGTAGATTTTTAGCACAACTGAAAGAGAAAGATAGGACAGTATAGGGAGAGGGAGTGAGTTCAAACACGCACACACACACACACACACACACACACACACAAGCATGCACATACTGTATACACCACAGTATAAATGTATTTCAGGCTATGGAGAGATATCTCCATGGGTAGAGTGCTTGCAGAGCCTAGTGCCCACATAAAAGCCAAGTGTGGGGGCATGCTTCTGCAACTCCAGCACTGAGAGGAAGAGACAGGCTCATTGGCCTACATGAAGCAGTAAACTCCAGGTTCAGAGAAAGATCTTGTCTTTCTCCCCCTCCACCTTCTCCTCCTCCTCATCATCATCATCATCAACATGCGGACAGATGGTCCAGTGGTTAGGAGTGTCTTTACTATTCTAACAGAGGAATTCAAATCTCAGCACCCACATTAGGTAGCTCACAAATACCTGTAGCTTCTGCTCCAATGGAACCCTTGTGTTCTCATAAATTAAATCAAATAGTCCTTCTTTTCTTTTCATTTTTTAAGATGAAGAGCAGCTAGGTGTGGGTGCATTACTTTAATCCTAGCACTCAGGAGTCATAGGCAGTCAGATATCTGTGAGTTTGAGGCCAGATGGTCTACATAGCGAGTTCCAGGCCAGCCAGGGCTACACTGTAAAGACCCTGTCTCAAGAAAAGTGTCACTGGCCTGGCAGAAATGAAGACGCTCTAAAGAGACACTGACTAACATACTGATGAAATAATAGATACCAAACAAATGTGTTAGGAGCCATGAGGCCTAGTTTTGAACCAGTATTTGAGTGCTTGTCCAACAGGTCTCCAGATGAGGCAAAAGCCCACAGGGACAGTCTTACTCAGCAAGGATCAGTGGACTCGGGACAATGCAGAATACTTCTTGGACCATGATGCCTGCTTGCCCTCTTCTGTCTTGTAATATTGGTGATTCTCTTCGTGATTTTAGTGTCATTTTGTCAATCATGCATGGGACAGATGTGATCATTCTTGGAAAGCCCATTTTTTTTCTTGAATATATTCCCCTAAAATTCTTTGCAACTTGATGCTTCTCAGGTTTCTTGTCTGGGGATGGCAGCTGTTACTTCAGACCTGGGGGCTGTTCTGACTCGGTGCTGACAGGATCAGAGGCAGATCATCCCTATTTCTGCAAATGTGACTTGAATAGGATTGTTGCTCTTGAAAATGTGTGCCTATGTCAATCTCCTTTTAGTTTTTAAAAACAGGACGTACCTGGCTCTATATTTGGCCAAGCTAGCAAAATGATAAGTGTTGGTTTTGGTTTAAAGATGTTTTGATGTAAAAGTTGGGGAAAAATATATTTGACATATTCTAAATTTTCTTTAGGTCCCCATAAGATTATCAGCACCCCCAACCAGCCGGAAGTAGTCTGGAATACTACGCCCACATTCCCCAAAAATGGACTGGATATTTTCCTTTGTTTAAAAAAAAAAAAAGAGGGGGAAGTGGTGCGGGATAATTGTCTGTATTCTGTCAATCATGATTTAAATAAACGCTGATTGGCCATTAGCCAGGATGTATAGGTGGGACAACCAGACAGGAAGTAGAGGCAGAGCAAGGAGAATAGGAGAATTCTGGGAAGCAGAAAATTCTCTCGGGACTCCTTCCAGACCACCGAAGAAGCAGGATGTGACCTGC
Source organism: Ondatra zibethicus (assembly GCA_004026605.1). Lineage (NCBI taxonomy): Eukaryota > Metazoa > Chordata > Mammalia > Rodentia > Cricetidae > Ondatra > Ondatra zibethicus. Next base: position 176,525 of record PVIU01001973.1, on the reverse strand, counting down.
CCTGCTGAGAAAGGTACTAAGTCATGTGGCTAACACAGATAAGGATAATGGGTTAATATAACTTATAAGAGCTAATACGAAGCCTGAGCTAATGGGCCAATCAGTTTATAACCTAATGTAGACTCTCTATGTGATTCTTTGGGACCTAACGACTGTGGGAACCAGGCAGGACGGAAACCCCAACAAGCCTGTCCTCATGTTACAGAACTCACCATGTAGACCAAGCTGACCTCAAACTCACAAAGTTCCTCCTGCCTTTGCCACCTCTGCTAAGATTAAAGGCATGTGCTACCATGCCCAGTCTTTGCTTTCCACTTTTAATTTAGCTCTTTTCTTTGGTTTATTGAGGACAGGTGGCTGGACTTGGAGCACAGGTCGTGACTCCTAAGTTCATTAGCAAAAGGTGTGGAGTACCTGACAATCAAGAATAGCCAACATACACAGCAATAAAAATTTAATGAGGACAGATTTCAGGTGCTGGGATTTCCCTCTTGAGGAATTGAGTTTACAGGCTCTGGGGCTATCGATATGCTACCATATGGCCATACATCCTGCTCCCCTTCTGGGAAATCAGAGAGCTTGGCTGAAGTCTCACAGTATGAACCCACTTCTACCCTATTTCCTCAGAAACCTATTAGAAGGGATCCCCCCCCCACTTTGTGACACTCTCCAATTCTATTTCAGAACCCCAGTCAAGCTGTGTGTCCCTGGTGCTAGCACTTGATTTTACTCAGGGTTTGTACCACTATGATGTCGTCGGTCTGCCCATGGCATTAATAACCTTTCTAATAAACTTTTCTCCAGCAGCCTTCTCAGTGCCAACCGTGAATTCTACATCCGAACCTTCTCAAAACTAACTCAGACCACAGATTCTAGAGCTGTAGCTCAGCAGGAAAGCTCTCGCCCAGTAAGTGCAAGGCCTTGAGTTCAGTTCTAATGTAAGAAGAAATAAGCTACAAAAGCACAGGCCTAGTTAAGCACACGGGAGTGGCAGGGTCTGAGGTCTGTGGAAAGGACCCCAGTCAACCAGTGAGGTCCTCAAAGACCAAAAATGATCAATTTTGTGAGCCCAGGAGTTTGGTTTTCTTAGGAATTATGAATGTTATATACAGCAGCAGATAGCACTGGATTATTTTACTGTATTCTACTACCATACAATATACAATGTTACAGTGTTAATTTCTTAGTTACAACAAATTAGACTTTCCTATCAGAGAGGTGTCTGTTTTGATTATTTAAAAAAAAAAGTCCTCCCAGAGCCCTGGAGTGCCCACAAGTATCAGGATTACACATGGCCACAGTCACTACCTCATCTCAGTTGTGCTACTTAGAGTTGGGTAACTTTGGGTGAGTTCATAAATCTCTTTGAGCCTTGAATTTTATTCCTGAGCAAAATGAGAATTAGGACAGTACTGGCAGGTGGGAGGGGGCTGATGTAGGATTAGATCACATGTAGAAAAAAAATGCAGTAACCAGGAGTGGTGGTATACACCTTGTCATCCAAGGTACTTAGGAGACTGAGGCAGAAGGATATAAGTTTTAGTCTAATTGAACCAACCTTGAGACCCGTTTCAAATGAAAAACAAAAACAAACAAACATTGGTGAATACATTGGTAGAATGTTTGACTACCTTGTGCAAGGCCCTGGGCTCAATACCCTGCACAGGAGGAGATGGGAAGGGAAAAGGAGGAGGAGAAAAGAAGAGGGAGGAGGAAAGAGGGAAAAGAAGAATAAAAAGGGAGGAGAAGGAAGAAAAGATGGGAAGTGAGTGGAAAGAAGAGGGGAAAGAGAAAAGAAAACAGGGAATGAAGAAGAGGAGGGAGAGGAGGAAGCAGGAAGTAGAGAGATGAAGAAAAAGAAGGAAGAGATGTAGAAGCAGGAGCAGCAGGAGGAGGAAGAGGCAGTGGCAGCATCCCTGACACAAACTTTTTTTTAAATTTCCTTGCACACAGGACTTAGCTCCATTACACCTCCCGGTGCCTCTTTTCTTTTAAAACTGTACATTTTGTACTTTTTCTTGTTCAGCTTGCTTCTCTTTATTATAGAGTTGCATAAGACTGGCCACTAATAACTACATGACACAGTCAGTACTAAGCTGTTTTGAAATCTCTTCTGCTAGCACCATTAATCCAAAAACTCTTCAGTTTAGCCTCAGGCAGATTTTTTGGCAGAAAGCAGCCACTTTCTTTGCCAAAATATCATAAGAACAATCTCTAGGCTACTTCTTTCCTTCTGAAACTTCTTGAACTGGGCCACCAAGTTCAAATCAACCTCAGCATTGTCTTCCATGCTCCTACTAGTATGGCTCATTAAGCATCAGTTAATGTGTTCAACTGTTTTCCTAATCCAAAGTCCCGAAGTCTTCCACATTCCACTAACAAATAACATGGTCAGGCCTGTCAAAGCAATATCTTATTCCTGATACCAACTTCTGTCTTAGTGTTCTATTGCTGTGAAGAGACACCATGACCATAACAACTCTTGTAAAGGAAAGCATTTAATTGGGTGTGCTTATGGTTTCAGAGGTTCAGTCCATTATAGTCACAGCTGAAAGCATGCAGGCAGACATGGTGCTAGAGAAGCACTGAGAGTTCTGTGTCCAGATTGGCAGGCAGCAGGAAGAAGGGAGACACTTGTCCCAACTTAAGCATTTGAAACCCCAAAGCCCACCTCCAGTGACACACTTCCTCCAACAAGGCCACTCCTACTATAACATGGCCACACCTCTAACCCATGTGAAGGAGTGATTAGGCTTGACCATGCTGCTTTCTGGTGGGATGTCAAAGATCTGGGGACTTTGGGTTAGGAAAATGCTCCCTAATGACCAAACATTCAAATATATGAGCCAGTGGGGACCATTTCTGTTCAAACCACCACAGTGGGTGAGACACGGTCTCAAAAACCAGAGAGGCTGGGGACAAACCTCCATGGTAAGAGCAGTTGCTGAGAAAGCAAGTAGTTCAGAGAGTTCAAGTCCCCAGTACAAATATAAAAGTAGATCACGATCACTCATGCCTGTAACAAAGTGTTGAAGGGTGCAGACAGGTGGATCCAAAGATCTTGATAGCAAGTTATACAAGAGTAAACCAGAAGCTTCAGAACCAATGAGTGACTCTGTCTCAAAAAATAAGAGGGGACCAGGAATAGTGGTACATACCTTTAATCCCAGTACTTGAGAATCAGAGGTAGGGTGATTTCTGTGCATTTGAGGCCACCCTGGACTATATGTCTAGTTCCAAGTCAACCAGGACTAATTAGTGAGACCCTGTCTCAAAAGTTAATAGATATATAAATGTATAGATAATAGATAGATAGATAGATAGATAGATAGATAGATAGATAGATAGATAGATAGACAGACATGGTGTGGGAAGTCCTTCTGTCTGTGTGTTGCTTTTATTGGTTAATGAATAAATCTGTTTTGGCCAGTGGCTTAGCAGAATAGAGCTAGGCAGGAAAACTAAACTGAATGCTGGGAGAAAGAAGGCGGAGTCAGTGAGGAGCCATGCAGCTGCCACTGGGGACAGACCCCTCTACTGGAGCCTGCTAAAATTTTGCCAGTAGGCCACAACCTCATGGTAATGCACAGATTAATAGAGATGGATTAGTTTAGAATATAAGAGGAAGCCAAAAATATGCTTAAGCTATTGGCCAAACAGTATTGCAAGTAATACAGATTTCTGTGTAATTATTTTGGGAGTCTGGGCAGCAGGGAAACAAACAAGCGGCCTCTGCCTACACAGGCAGACAAATGATTGATGGATAGGTAGGTAGGTAGATAGATAGATAGATAGATAGATAGATAGATAGATAGATAGATAGATAGATAGATGGTGAAGAATGATCAAGTAAAATACCCAAAATCTTCCTCCAGTCTCCTTATATCCATACACAGGAGCCCATACCTACATACGTACTCATACACACATGTACAGATGCACAAAACCACTCACATACTCAGAATAAATAGATGGCTAGATAACAAGGTGTGGAGCAGGTAAAGAAAACACCCTACATTAGTCTCTGACTCCCACATGGATGCACACATGTAAAATAATACAAACAAATAAGAAATGAGACCTGAACATCCAGGGCAATGGATTGACAGGAGTAGGGATGGGTTTGGCCTGTTCTCTCTATTGTCCCAAAATTAGAGTGTTTATCCTTCATCCTGACCAGCACCACAAGACAAAGAACCCAAGAAAAAGGTATATCTCTGATTTTGAGGTCACCCTTGTCTCCAGAGCTAGTAGACAGTTGGGTTGGGTCTACGAAAGGAACTAAGAGGAGTTGAGTCCCCTGAGTATTTCCCACACCCTTCTCCACTTCTATCAAGAGTTCAGGCTCTTGTCCAGTATTCCAGGAAGACACTCACTCATCTCTCTACTCCTTTTGTCTAGGCCAGAGACAGGCTATGTACCCAGCATGTGGGTCACTCTTGGGGTCATCTGGACATACATGCATGTAGATTTCCCAAATTTTGGTTTTTGCTTGTTTTTACTTTTATTGTTTTTTTGAGACGCAGTCTCCCTGTGTGGCCAAGGCTCCCTGCTTGTGTGTTTACCTGAACTCATTTGAGTTTATGTCTGGAGATAGCCACTTGCTGAAGCTTCCGCTTGCCCAGTGTGAGCATCTCTGGAAGTCAAGTACCAGCATACACTAAAAGCCAAGGAAATGAGACGAGCAAGACGGCTCAGTCAGGGAGAGTGCTTGCTATGTAAGTATGAGGACATGAATTCAAGCTCCAGAACCCACACAAAAATGTTGAGTATTACTATGTACATGTAATACCAGCACTAGAGATGAAGACAGGGGTATTCCTGGGTCCTCTGGTCAGCCAGTCTAGTCTAATTGGTGAATTCCAGACCAGTGAGAGACCTGTCTTAAAAGAGATAGACAATGTTCCTGAAAATAATACCCAAGACTATCCTCTGTCCTGCACATTGATTTATATACATTGTGAAAATTGCTCAATGAGTAAGTATTGCTACACGAGCACCCATGTACAAAGGGTCACCAGGCATGGCCTATAACCCTAGTGCTTTGGGAGGCAGAAGTGGGATGCTCACTGGGGCTTGCTGGACATTAGTCTAGCTCCACGTTCAATGAGAGACCAATTCTCATAGGAATAAAGTGGAGAGTGATAGCACAGAGCACCCAGTGTCTTCCTCTGGCTTCAATGTATGATACATGCATGTGAACCCACAAATACGTGTGGTATATCACATATGTACACAAAACATATACAAACATACACACACAAATTAAGTAAATAGTTTTTGTTTTTATTTTTTTTTCTAAAGACAAGGTTTGTCTATATAGCTCTGGATGTCCTGGAACTAGCTCTGTAGACAAGGTTGGCCTCAAAATCAGAGATATACCTGCCTCTGCCTCCAAAGTGCTGGGATTAAAGGCAGATGCCACCACTGCCTGATGTTAATTAGTTTTTAAGTTGAATAAATGGCCTCTGTCCCAGAAATACTACTTGATGACTTGGTTTTTCCCCTCTCTATTTTCTCTTTTCTGGAGCAAGTTCTTTCTACATCACCTAGGCTTGCCTCAAACTCAGCCCTCTTATCTCAGAGACTGGACTATGATAGTATATCTGACTTACTTCTCAGATGTGGAACAAAAAAAAAACTAGTGAAAAAGCTTAAGCAAAACTTTAAAAACACTAATATTGTTAGAATGGGTGATGATGGTGGACTCCTTTAATCCCAGGACTCCAGAGGCAGATGCAGACAGGAGAGAATTTCTGGGAATCTGTTCTCTCTTTGCACCTGGCTTATACATAAGTATCTTTATCGAATGAGCCATCTTTCCAGCTCCTGACTTAAGAAGGCATATGTATATTGATTTATATAATTTTATATATCCCTAGATAGATGTGTCTCTGTGTGTGTATTTCAAAATTTGGATTAAGGGTGCCCAGCCAGTATTATAGATGTAAATGTGTTTGACACATACAAAGCAAGTGAGCTAGAAAGAACTCACATTTATGATAAAGCTACTCCCATGATAATTCCATGAACATAGTAATCCATTCACCTCCCCAAGTCCCCACATCTCACACATTATCTACCTCCTATTCTGAGGATCAAACTGATGGGTCATCTTTGAACCACAGGTGATATTTCAATTGTTAACATATAAGTACTGATGTCCCTGACAGCTGAAGACATTCACATGCCTGCCTGGGTCCTCTCTGCTCAGAGAGCTTGAACATAGCCACAGCCTACCTGGGCCCTCTCTACCTAGGCAGGTGGAATACAGCCATATGTCTGAGTCCTCTTGGCCCGGGCTAGCTGAAGACATCCACAGACCCGCCTGGGTCCCACAGTGCAGGTGGGCAGAAGATAGGCACAGATCTGCCTGGGTACTCAGTGTGCAGGCTGTCTGGAAACATCCACAGACCTACCTGGGTCCTCACAACCTGTTTGCTGAAGACATCCACAGGCCTGCCAGGTGTCCTTGTGGTAGGGGCCGTTATGATGAGCAAATATATGGTGGAGAAATGGGAGAGAAAGAGAAGCAGACCAGTTCATGTGCTGTGGAAAGAGGCAGAACTGAAGAAACAAAAATATTGAGGAACAGGCTGCTGTGGGTGGCCTGATGTCCAGGTCCAGGCTGCTTCGAAGTGCCATGTCTGGTTCAGTGGTCCTACCCCATCTGGGGTCTGTTGACATCTGTGGCCCATGTTCCTGCCAAAGGCCACACAAATGCCCGATGTTGGGCCACCACCTATGGGCTTGTTGGCATCCAAGGACTGAGCTGCTGCAGGAGTCATGCTGATCCAAGTAACTGTGCAGATGCCCAAGGTCTGGGCCGCCATCTGTGGCCATATTGGTGTCTGAAAGTCATGCTGTAGCTGGGACCATACAGATCTGAGTGACCTGCACTGCTCCCCAGGACCATGGTGATGTCCAGCCCAAGGTGCAGCCTAGGGCCATGTCTGAGTCCATGGCCCTACAGCAGCCAGGAGTTGATGCCTATGGCCCCTGTTTCCACTGAGGGCCACGAAGATACCAGGGGACTGGTCCGCCATCTGAGACCATGTTGGTGTCCTAGGACCATGCTGCCACAGGGGCTACATTGATCTGGCTAAGCTACTGGAGCCATGGTGACATCCAGGCCTAGAGTTGGTGGGGGTGTACCAGGGACCCGGACGGACCAAATCAGCTACCACCCAGACCCACATTCAGGGTTTTGAGTTGCCCCTTCCCACATCTACCCCATCTATGACCTGCTGAAACACAAGAAGGGACTGCCCTGCAGGACCATAGCCACAGGATCTCTATGACTCAGGGCAACAGCAGGAAATCTGAGGGGAGTTTGGTGAGGGTCCAGTATTGATGGTGTACCAGAGACCAGAAGCTTTGAACCTGACCAACAATACATTACATAATGAACATTTGCAGGTGATGCTGAGTGGACAAAAGAGTCTACTACATGACACACAGCAGCTCCCAATGCCAAAAGACAAATGAAGAGGTGATGGGGAGGTGGGAAAGATGGGAGAACAGGGTGACTTTTTTGTTGATTTATTTGTTGGTTTTATTTTTAATTAATATTTTTTAAATTTTATTTTGGGGGCATGCTACGGTGGTGAGGGGTGGATATGGAGGAACTGGGAAATTAATGAGATCAGGTACATGATGTGAAATTCTCCAAGAATCAATAAAAAAACTGTATTAAAAATAAGATACAAGCATTAGTCAATTCTCTATCGCTATCATAAAATAACTGAAGTACTTAAGTTACAAGGAGAAGAGGTTCATTTCCTCACTGTTGGAGGTTCAAATCCAAATTCAAGTGACCCACTGGGCTTAGCTTCTGTTAAGAGGTAGGTACATTTCAATGGTAGGAACATATATCTAAGAAAAGGACTCACATCTTGTGCCAGGAAGCATGTCTTACTGGACCCCACTTCTTGATTTTTTTATACATAATTCTTACTGATTTTCTTCTTTAACAATGTCATACAGGTGTTTAACATATTCTGGCTATTCTCTCCCTCCCTCTTCTAATCTCCTCCCACCCCCTGTCAACTCTTTCCCCTCTCCCCCATTTCTAGCACTCATATCTGTTTGCTTTGTGACCAGCTGTGTTTAACCATGGCCACCTGGTTAGGTGAGCATAGGCTTGGAATGGGTGCCTCAGACAAAATCCATCAATAGTCAATAGTTCAGCAGGGTGGGATATGATCCCATAAGCCCCTCCCCTTCCATGATTGACTGTTGACAGCTACTGGGTGTTCATGATTGTAATGGCTGTGTCATGTCCAGAAGATAACGTTTTGGCGCTTCTCTCTGTATCTGGTTCTTGCATTCTCTGCCCCTTTTTCTGTGACATTCCCTGAGTCTGATAAATGTCCTATTTAGGGCTCAGCGCTCAGATGTCACTTATTCCCCTTACCTTGAGCAGCCACACTCTTTGTGCTCAGCATCATTCTTTGCAAAGAGAAGCTTCTCTGGCTGAAGCTGGGTATTTCTATAGATATAAACATAGATATATGAATAAAGTCCAGTGCCTGAAAAACTAAACAACAGCTAAACAATTGTAGTAAGTTCCCCCTAGAGTCTCTACCTATTAAAGGTGCACAGCACCCACTCCCACCCCCATACTACCACCTTGGAAAACACATATTTAGATAGAGATATCCTTTCAAACCATAACACATCACTGTGTGTGTGCATCTGTGCATGTGTGTGCTGAGACTGACCTCAAGATATGCTAGACAAGTATTGAACCACCGAGTCACATCGACAGCCCTCTTTTTACCCTTTGGAGACAGGATCTCACTCCATTATCTGAGCTATCCTTTAAACTCACTATGTAGTCCATGTTACCCTTAAACTACCCAACCTCTTGTCTCAGCCTCCCAAGCAGCTCTGATGACAGGTCTGTACTACTAGGCCTGGCTTGAGGAAATAATTTAATCTGCATCTGTGTGAATCTGTGGGCAATGTGTTTTATGAAGATTTCTTCCATTCTGCTGTTCATCTTTCTATTCTCTCTTTACTGATTTTTACAAAGCAAAAGTTTCTAATTTTATTTTAATTTCTACTCACAGGATTGAGAGCCTCGGACCTCCCACTTGCTCAGCCAGAACTTTACCACTTAGCTTCAACACCCCTATCTCTTAAGTTTCTGTTTCAATAAAGTTTAGTGTCATTTTTTTTTGTGGGGGTTGTGTTTCTAAAAATTCACCACCAAACTCAAAGTCATCTAGGTTTTTCTCTTGTTCCCTTCTACAGATAGTAGTTTTTTGTGTTACACCAGGTCTCTGATTCTTTGTGTCTATGGTGGTGATACACACACACACACACACACACACACACAGAGAGAGAGAAAGAGAGAGAGAGAGAGACGGAGAGACAGAGAGACAGAGAGAGAGACATTGCCAAAGAATTTCTCTAGGCCTGACACTGGAGTAAAAGAATTACTTCAATGCTGGGTGTTGACGTTGGCCTTGTGCACAGTAAACAAATGCTTGAATACTGAGCTCTACCTTTTGACTTTCTAAGACAGATCCTCACTATGCACCTTAGCCTGACCCCGGCCTCCTCAGTGCTGAGATTATAGATGTACACCACTCAGGCCTATTCTATCTACTTTAAGGGAGGAACTCATTTGTATTAAGCATGTTTATGCTGTTGGGCAGCTATTGACATCTGAAGAACCTTCTCCAAACAAAAACTCTTTCCTCCTTCCAAGCTAACTCTCCCTTTATATAAGCGTGCAACCTCTATTCTAGCCTCTGCTCCTATGAACTTGCCTATTCTCTGTATCTCATTACAACAAACTTTTCCTTTGTTAAGCTGTAAGGTTAGAGTTTAGACATTATTATTGTTTTTGGGTCTTGGTTCAGAATCCAGTGTCCTGTATGTGTTAAGCAAGCACAATTCAGCTAAGCTACTCACTGGGGGTTCTAGGCAAGGGCTCTACCCCTGAGCTTTGCCCTCAACCATGAAATCTTTGTATAACATTTGTATATCTAATGTTCCCAGTATGTTCTGTAACAGACTTTTCTCTCTCATTGAATAACCTTTGCTCCTTTGGCAGAAATCAATTGATTATATTTGTACATGGCTGAATTTGGGCAATCTTCCCTTTTCTATTGATTTTCAATGTCTTTTTTGTTGCTGTCAATATCATAATGTCCTATTTTCTGATTTATGGAATTGTTTTGTTTCTTTTTATAACTGTGCTGGTTAATTTTTTGTCAACTTGACAAAACTTGACACAAGCTAGAGTCATCTGGGAAGAGAGAACCTCCCCTGAGAAAATGCTTCCATTATATTGCCCATAGGCAAGCTTTTGAGGCATTTTCTTAATTGGTATTTAATGTAGGAGGATCCAGTTCATTGTAGGTGGTGCCATCTCCTGGGCAAGGAGTCTTGGGCTATATATATATATATATATCCATTGAGTCACGGAGATCAAACCAGTAAGCATTATTCATTCCTCCATGACTTCTTCCGTTCCTGCTTCCAGGTTCCTTCCCTGAGCTCCTGTCCTCTTTTCATTATAGACTATAAACTGTAAGTCCAGCACACCCTTTCTCCCAAAGTTGCTTTTGGCTGTGGTCTTTAGCAATAGACAACAAAATAAGACAATAGGCCAAGCTGACCTCAAACTTGCTAGGAGCTAACTTTTGATCCTCCTGCCTCCAACTTCCCAGAGCAGAATGACAAGCCTGTGCCTGGCTTTATGAAGTGATAGGGAAAGAACCCAGGGCTTCCTAAGCGCTAGGCAGCCCCTCTGTCAATTGATCTATGTCTCCGGGTTTTGAACAAGCTTTAGAATCTGTTTGCATCTACAACCAACAATATCTCTTAAAATTACAAACACATTACCCCTTACCCAGCAGTCTCTGTTAGAAATCTTTCCCTTAGAAAAAAACTCACTGCCGGACCTGAGATTTCCGGGTGGTAATCTCAGCTACTTGGGAGGTTGAAGCACAATGGCCAGCCTGGGCAACTTAGGAAGATCCTGTCTCAAATAATTATGAAGAGGACTCAGTGATACAGCACCTGCCTAGAACCCTTCTAACACCCTTCTGCCTAGAATATACAGGGTGCTGGATTCACTCCACAATACTGCTGGGAAGCTCCATTCCAGACCCCGCCCTCAGAAAATCTGCCGTTGGTCTCCCCTGGAACCGCTCAAGACCACTTACAGGCCATTTAAGACCTAGTCGCCAGATTTGCCAGGTGCTCTCTCTCCTGCCTCCCCCAAGAGTCAACTGGGAGTTGCTTCCCTTTGCTCTGTTTATTAAATCTGGATTTATTAATTCAGTCTGATTCATGCCAGACCCGAGTAGAGTTGAGTTTTTCTGGTGACCCTGTGGCCATGTTAAGCCACTCTCCCTTCCTCCCCACCTCTTCCACATCAGACAGACTCTTGCTTGGTAAGTCATCCATTCCAAACCAAAAGCCTATAAAGGGATCTAGGATCCCTTTTGAGTCTTCACCCCTTCTGGGGGAAAGACTTCCGATTTGCCTTCAGAGCCACTGCAGTGCCAGGTGACTTCAACCTGTTCTGGGATAGGGACAATCCGTGCCCCTTGGGCTTCCTTTGTTTGGGGGATGTTCTGCACAGGGAAACCCCAACCCACCACTGTTTTGGCCCCAGACTTTCTGGGGGAACGCCGCCCACACCCACCATACCACCCGCCCCGATCTGAAGTCTCTGGCTAATAGCTTGTGAGGGGATACTTCCGGGTCCAAGTTCAATCCCTAGACACCCTGGGGGTGTCTCCTGTGAAATTTACCCAAATTGGGACTGTCTCACACCATAGGTTTTGTCTATGTTTACCAGCGGAACTTTGCACTCATACGTTCTTCCCTCTCACTGTCTCTCTTCCTTCCGCAGCCACCCCTCACCCCGGCTCTTTCTCCTCTGCTCCTGCTCCACCCATAACAAATCCATTCTCCTTGAATAAACTCTGCTCACCTTCCTCTCGCAAAAAAAAAAAAAAATCTTTCCATATCCTCCAGTTGCTGTTCCAGCTCATTCATTTGGGCTTTCTTTTGATCTTGAGCATCCTGAGCTGCTACTCTGTTTTTCAGTTTTCCTCTGGGCTCCGCAAAGGGACCCCTGTGATGGCCAGGAAGCATCTTTTATTTCTATGCTACTTTATACTGTAAACTCTTATTTTAGGATTTTTACATTGGTTATCTAACACGGATCCCCAGGGAAAGTTTTGCTCATCTCTCTTTTAAAGAGTCCAGTCTATTGTGTGTGTACAGATGGAAATGTGTGAATGGTGCACCATACACTTGTTTCTGCCTTGTCTTGGATGGATGTCTGAGTTTAGGTGTTTCATGTGCTTTGGTAACCACCAGCTGCCTGAGCTGATAATTTGCCTCTGTGCTTTGATGAATCTGATGTGATGACAGAGAAAGTTATTTTATGTTGTTCTACTTCTTAAAGAAGAACAGCTAAGAAATTGGGTATGGATAAAAATCTGTAACAAAAGTTAGCCTGGAACTAGTAATTCCAAATTGGAACTGCTCTGAGAAACAACACATGTGTAGCACCGTCAACTATAACCATGTGGTCTGCCACCCCCTTAATTAAGTAAGGATAGAGAAGAGGAAGTGTTAGGGTCTGCTTCTGGCTTGTCCTGTCACCTGGGTATCCTATCCCTTTAAGAGACAAGCCCTGCCCACTCCCCCTCCTTTCCATCAAGGCAAGGGATCCCCCCCACTCCAGCCTGTGCTCTCTCTCTTCCCATCCCTCTCCTGAAGATGTGGCTACTGCCTCTCCCCTACCCCTTCTCTCTCTTCTTGCCTCGCCTCTCTCTCCCTCTCCCCCTTCCCTTCCATAACCCACTAAATAAACTCATACCCAAACTCTCTCTGCATGGTATCTCTATCTGTCACCCACAGCAGTCTCCTACCTGCCTAGGATCTGCCTAGGATCTGCCTAGGACCTGCCAAGGCCTCGGGTGGTAGGACCAGCTGCCCCTTGTGGCCCGCCACAGGCCCTCAGGGAACCGCCTCCCCTTGGGTGACCCACCATGGTCTCTGGGTCACCCGCTGCCTCAGTCTCCCACCTGCCACAGCCCAGCTCAGGACACCCGCTGCTTTGTAAAAAGCAATAACATTGGTGCATGACTTGGCCAGGCTCTCTCCATGTTCACTCCCCCTCAGCAGGCGGGCCAGCTGAGGACACATGGAACCCTGGATTCTGACCATTTTCCATTGCTGCAAATGGTAAGGTTCCCTTCTCCAAGTCAGCTTTCACTTACATTCACCTCTGGTTGCCTCCCATAGCCAAAAAACATGACTGGACCACCCAGGGTAGTCCTCCTGCTCCCCTAGCACTGCACTCACTGAGCAGTGCATTCATTTTGAGGCCCAGGGTCCCTTGGATTTGGGGGTTTTTTGTTTGGGTTTTTTCTTTTTGTCTTCCTTTTGGACCACCCATAAGTGGTCCCTGCTGTCCCTAACTCCTGAGTCGATGTTAGGATGGACCAGAAGTCATCCAGGCTCAATGACAAACCTCTGCCCACAGCAGGGAGATGTCCCCCTGCCAGGCCTTGAGGTTTGCACTGTTTTCATCATTCTCACGTTTTCAGCTATGGGAAATAAACCCTCAAAAACTATCAGATACCACCAAACTGGACTGCCTGTGTCCCACCACCAGCATCTCACACTTGTCTGCTTTTCTTTTCACTGGGCACCCCCTTCCCCACCCATCTATAAATTCTCTTTTTCTCTCTCACTCCCATTCCTTCTGTTCTATCCCTGCCACAGATACCGCTGGTCCCACAGAAACTGACAAGATTAGTCGGATCCGCAAGGCAGCTGTTTCCAGTTCCAACCTTTGCTCCCCACTGCAGCTGATACGGCGGCCCATGGTGTAAGTAATTTTCCTCTCTACTTCGTGTATGAAAAAATGTGTAAATGGTGTGGCCACATGGATGTAATTCTGTTTTAAATGTATGTTCTACATGGCCTCTGTGTCTCTCTTGTCATTATATTTAAAACTCACGTGGCTCACAAAAACATTTCTCCATACAACACGTGACTAAGGTCAGGTGACCTCACCACCATCTTAACTGAGGGCCAGGTCAGGTGATCAAGTCCCGCCATCTTTACTGAGGTATTTCCTGCCTAGTCCCCCATTTACTTATGTTTTTGTCTCTAAATTCCTCTTACTGACTCTGTTACATGTCTGTTTTACGCAGTGGCATGCCTTTGGTAGGGCCCACCAAAAGCATCCACTTTGCCCAACTCTTGTTTAGTGTGTGTGTCTGTGTGTGTGTGTGTGTGTGTGATAACTTAGCTTTAACTCTGTGTATATGTGTATAAAACTTAACTTCAACTGGGTATAAATGCATGTATGTTTACTGTTAAGTGTTATAATTGTCTGTTCATTATATCTCATTCCAGACTAAGAAAGCAATAAGTCTCATGTTTTAAATTGGTAAGTCCTCTTAAATTTCTTACAAAAATACGGTATATTTAACCCAACCCTGCTTTAAAATGTATTAAGCTGTTCACTACTATTGTCAGTTCTACCATTAAGCTTCTATTGCAAGCAGTTTTATCTTCTTTGCCTTTTACAAGTATAAATCTTACCTGCTAAGTTGAGAGCCAGTACAGTCGAGCTTAGACCCAGCTCTCCAGGCTAATTCTACACTGTAGTTATAGCTTATCTAGACCCCATAAACAGCCCTCAACTGCTCAGAGATCTGGGGAATATGGCATTTAAATGCTTAATTATTAAAAGACTTTTCATAACAGAGAGAGACAGGTTGGCTCCTAGCAGCAGCACTCTACTTCCTCCAAAGAAGACTGAAGACAGATGGGCACAGAACAACGTCCATCCACAATTCACGTCAACTGCCAAGCACTGACCACTGGCAAAACTGCCTTCATCTAAACTGAAGATCTCCAGACATGGACAGAATCGCTGGAATCAACAGCCTAGCTGCTCAGGTTCAAGTAGACTTGTCTTTACAGATTTCTAACCCACAGGATCTTCAAAAGCCTGGCAGGCCCTGTGCTAAACAGCAAAAGGCAAATACAACCCTCAAAGACTATGGAGGCCACTGAGGAGTGACTCTAGGTGCCAACCACATAAGTTCTCTGTTGCTTTTTAATCAATAACTCAAGTAAATTTTATCCTTCTCAAAGACCTCTGATGCAGTTTGACAGCTGAGAAGTTTTGTTGGTTTAAAAGGACAGCCTCACCAAACAAATTTCAGTAAGATACAAAAATATCTGTCACAGTCATTCTGGTATAAATATGATAAGTTGTTTAAAACTTATGTTTTCACAAATCCAAGAAATTCTTGTGAGTTCCAGAGAGCCAAACTGAAAGATACATCTTTTTTTATATTTTTATTTGAAAATGCTAACTGATGAAGGATACACCTTAAAAAGGTCAGATACACCTCTCTCAATTCCCTGATCCTAATTTTTTTTTCTTCCTAAATTTAACTTTGTCCTCTGTTCTGCCAATACCTTGCCAGGTCTAAGAGACACAGGACAGTTCCATACCACAAACACTGGACAGGAGTGAAGAGACCAGCTACCCCAGGATGTGACCAGCACCCAGCTTTCTCAGGTACCCCCCACAAAACAACGCCCACAAATAAGCAGGAAACAGTCTTGAGAATCCGCCATCCCAATGCCTTTAACCTGTTGTGCCTAACTTCCCGCCTTTTTATTATTAGAAAGAGATGGGAAATGTTATAGCCTGCTACATCACACGTGATGACAGAGCTCACGCATGCACGCAAGGGCTTACGTAGCTGTGTCATACGTAAGTGATGCAACCATGCCGCACATGGGTCATGCAGGGCCTTTTAAGGTCCCTGGGGCAGCTAGGTATTTTTGCCTGAGGGCTTGTCCACAAATGCATGGCCCTGAAACCCAGAAGTGTAGGCCATGCTAGTTGGCTAAAATCATAACAATATGTCTAACCTTCTTGCTTTCACTAACATTTGTGAGATGCAACTAATTGAGCAAACTGTATTTCCAGATTTAACTTATATATGCTTTCAAAGTTAAGCCTAAACAACATTTGTCTAATTCAGATATACCTAACAGATAATTATACCCTGATCCTAAATCCTTTCAGAGAGCTGAGAATATAGCATTTTAATAGTTAAAAAAGCTTATAGGTACATACCAGCTACTAGCAGGATCCTGTATCTCCTCCAAAGAAGGCCACAGAAGAACTCCACCTGGAAGTTTGCTTTAAATGTGACAAAGCCAGTCACGCAGAAAAAAAAAAAAAAAAAAACTGCTTCTTTTTTTTTTTTTTTTGCATTTCAACTCCAACTGTAATACCATAATCTTTATTTGAACAGGGTCTTGCTAAGTATCAGACTGTTGTTAAGTATCAGACTACTGGGGGAAACCCCAATACTCCTGTCTCTGCTTGCAGAGTGCTGAGGTTATAGGCATACACAGTAGTATACAATTCAATTCTGATACCAAATGCTTCACACTTTAAGTCACTGCCAAGACCCTGCCTAGACTGGACAACAGGACACTGGGAGTGGATTCTCCCCACTTTGCCAAGAAAAGGTAGGTCACTCTTCCCAAATTCCTGCCCCACAGCAAAGTCTGTGAGATTTCTGGACTCGGCAGTCAAAGACTGGTACTGCCTTTGGGACTTCTGTCCCCCAGTGACCACGGAGAAACCTGGGACTGCCTAGGTAGCTGGAACGTTGTCTCACTTCTGCTTATTTATCTTTCTCAGATCTGATGGCATTTGATGACTAGGGTACTGATAGCCTTACCAGTTTAACAGCTCTCTCCCAACCTTACCCCACCTGGCTACAATCAGCTTGGTAGCTCATTGGTTCATTGGCTAAGTTTCCTGTTAAAAGTACAGACAGGTGTATGCCTCATTCACAGGTTTTATGGTTCAAGATAAACGGGTTTCAGATGTAACTTTGGAGGTTCAGAGTTTTAGCATTGATAAACACAATCTTGATGAACTGATAAAGGACCAACTACAAACAGTTTTCTTGGAGTCCTTAAATGTCTGTGGATTTTACTGATCCCAGCTTTTAGAGACAGGTTAGCATTAGAGAGGGTTTGGAACCCTGCAAGTATGTTCAACTCCCTCCTCCTCCACTTGCCCAACCTCTTTTATTCAGTGAATTAAGACTTAAAAGTATTACTGAGAGTGTGGCTCAGACCACTGCAGACTTACGTCTGTTGGATCTTGAGTCCAGTGCCTTCACCACTTGACCACCCTGGTGACACAAGGAGTTCTTCTGTGGTGAGGTTGGGAACCCACTGTCTTAGGGATTTGACTCAGCCTCAGTCATCAAGGGTTCAGCAGTCGCCAGTTGCAGATTCTATCATCTGAGTTCTAAATTCTTTGTGTTGAGCGATTTAGAAACTGTTTGACTCCTTTGGATGAAAGCTAGAGAAATTAGGATGAAATAGAAGGCAAGCATTCAGATGGAAAGGAGCCATTTGGATGCAGCATGGTGTTGAGCTGTATCCAGTTGGCACAAGGCTATCAGAAGAGTGTTTTTACTTGAGGATGAGGGAAAACTTTAAAAAAAAAAATGAGTCACAAAAACTTGAAGCAGCTATTGCTTCTGCTGAATTTTTTTCTCCACAGCTGGCTCCTCCTCCATGTCTCATTCTAAAGCAAAATCTCGAGTGGAGCAGAAATGAAAGATTTATTTAATGACCATAATGTCTCTTAGAGAATTAATTCCCAGACCAACATTGACTGTGTTGGTCACAGTGGTGAGAGAGGATGCTGTCTGTGTTAGCTCAGTTGGAGAATCATATCTCCTCTGCATGGGAAGGGATTGAATAGATTCAGAGCTGAGTATCTCACCTGTGGCCACATAGCTTCAGGCAGATGGGAGTAGGAGTTTGGATCTGCAGTTTGGCTGCATAAGGAAATCACCGGGAGAGCTATGAAAAATGCTAATAACTGCTCCCACCAGCCGTGTTCCTCACTTAATTGGGCAATGGGGTTTTCTAAAGCTCCCTGGGTGATTCTCTTGTGCAACCATGGCTACGAATCACTGCTAATAAGTACAAACTACCAATTTCCTTGCTGAGGGAAGAGCTAATCCAGGCTTGGCTTTTGCCATTGGGACACAGAAAGGGGATGCTGGACAGAAGCAGGTGCCGGGTCCTGGGTCCAGCAGGACCTCATGTTCCATTTCAGTCTTGGGGGGCAAGACAAACCTGGCTGAGAATTTAAGGCAATGAATGAAGTTTACCAATGGTTATTAATTATTTTTAAAAATATATTGTCAAATATTCTTTTTCATTTTTAAGCTAACAAAATTGTACATATGTATGATTTGAAATTGGCAGGCATTGTGGAATGCCAAATTAACATGGATTTCTTCACGTTACTTTTGTAATGTGAGTTCTCTAAATTTACTCTGAGATTTTCCAGTGTTTGCTTTGTTGTCACCGCGTTGTTCAATAAATCTATTGAATCTGCTCCTCCCCCCAAAAGAAAAAAAAAAGACTTAAAGGAATATTTCATCGGGCTGAAACCAGGCCCTAGGAAAAATGTTTATGCCTTTTAAACCAAAGCCAAAGTCTTCTGCTATAACACCAAGGAAAAGAAATCTACTCCAGCTGTTTTACAGGTGCCTGCATGTTCCTGGGAAAAGAGTGTCAAGCCCAACCTGCAGGCGGTCCTCCAGATATGCCATCCCCTACACCAACTATGAGGACACCAACAGATCGAGAACTGGCAGGTTTACTTCACCCACATGCCCACTCATAAAAAAAACCTCCTTTGTCTCCTAACTCTTGTTGACACTTTTATAGGGTGCAGAGAGGCATTTCCCACGCCCTAAGTAACAGCAGGTGTGATGGTTCAGGTACATCCCTCGATTTGGCATGCCACCTCCCCAAGTTCCTAGCACTTCAGGGCTGGTACCACCTATTCAGGCTCAACCAGGCACCTATCCAGCAACTGGGGTCTGATTTTCCAAGGTGTCCCAATGAAGGGCATATCTACTCTCATGTCTCCCTCATTCACCCTTTGTCTCTTTGTACAACCAGGGCATATCTCCGTCTCATTCTTTCTGGCCGTCATCATTCTCCCCATGCCTAGCCCTATTCATAGGGCCGGTGTTAAAAATCTACTTTTCTCCTTGTAATCTGCCTCCTCTGCCTCCTCAAGGGACAGATGCCTGAGGTCTCCAGGAAGGCGGTTAACTAAATGCTTCTTCACCTCACCTACACCTCCCACCGAGCGTGCGCCCACCAACTCCTGACTCCTCCCTCCCCATGTTGTCCTTTGCCGACAGGAAGTAGCCAGACTTGAACAGGTACCCATATGTATCCGAAATATGGGATGTTGGGAAGTTTCCCTCGGGTTTCACTCCTCCCATTTCAGACCCCGCCCCTCAGAAAGTCCACCATCAGCAGCTCCGCCCCTGGAACTGCTCAAGACCACCTTCAGGCTATTTAAGACCTAGTCGCCAGGCCTGCCACATGCTCTCTCCTGCCTTCCCAAGAGTCACCGGGAATTGCTTCACTCTGCTCTCTTTATTAAATCTGGATTTGTTAATTCGGCCTGATTCATCTTGTTGCATCAGCGGAGGAATCCAATAACTGGGGATCCAATACTTATCGAGTACCACAAAAACAAAGCAGAACAAGCCCTTACAAATGAGCACAGACATAAAGCTGCAGCATGTTGAGCTTGCTTTCCTCTTTAGTGATGGTGAAAATAAAACCTGGAAATGAAGTGTAAGCTTGTCAGCGATGATGGCACTCATTGAGTTGTGGTCCATTACATCGTGGACAATTATCAAGCAATTCTTTAAATGAACTTGAACTGTAGTGAGTGGGCTGAGAAATTTCTTTAGATACCTTGACAAATAATTATATCCAGGGCTGGGGAAATGGCGTAGTGCGTAAGAGTGAGTGCTTGCTGTACAAGTATGAAGACCTGAGTTCAAATCCCCCTCACCCCCCCCCAGCACTTACTTAAAGAGCTAAGCTGTGGCTGCATAAGACTTTCCAATACTGTAGAAGATTGTTGGGAATTGCTGGCTGCCAGCCTAGCTCCAGGCTCAGTAAGAGACTCTGACTCAAGAAATAAGGTGGAGAGTGATAGAGCAGGATGCCCAGCTTCTTCCTTTAGCCTCTGTGCACAGGCACAGGCACACATAACTCCCCAGGCTCAGAGAGAGAGACACAGACAGACAGACAGAGAGAGAGACAGAGAGAGAGAACTGGTGAGGTGGTTCCGTGGGAAAAGGCACTTGCCACCAAACCCAGAAACATGAGCTGATTTCTCAGGACCCACAAGACATTAAGGAGAGGACTGACTCCCGAAAGTTGTTCTTTGATATACATATGTTCACTGTGGCATAAGTGCACCATACACACATCGCACCCTGTACCACACACACAGAGTGCACCATACACACATCACACCCTGTACCACACACACACACAGAGTGCACCATACACACATCACACCCTGTACCACACACACACAGAGTGCACCATACACACATCACACCCTGTACCACACACACACAGAGTGCACCATACACACATCACACTCTGTACCACACACACAGAGTGCACCATACACACATCATACCCTGTACCACACACACAGAGTGGAGGAGTAATAAGCAACTTTTAAACTTTTTACTAAAATATCATAGATTGAGAAGAATAACACTCTAAAAATAAATATCATAACAAGAAAGCTGGCCAGGGTGGCACATGTCATCCTAGCACTCAGGAGGTAGAGGCAGGAACATCATTTTAGGTCACACAATGAATTCGAGGGCAGCTGGAGCTAGAGGAGACCCTGTTATGAATAAGAGATGAGAGAATAGTTTGTTCCAGAAATACTAACTCCTAAACTAGATGTGGTGGCTCACACACCTTAAACCCAGGATTTGAGAGTGGAGACAGGAGGACTGCTACGAGTTGAGCTCTGGAGGGAGGCTCTCTCTTTGGTTTTGAGCATCTCAAAATCATTTATTTTTGTTTTTGCAAAATTCACACAACATCTTTTTCTAGGCATTGATTTTAATAGAAAAAGACATCTGGCCAGGTGGTAGTGGCACACACCTTTAATCCCAGCACTCAGGAGGCAGAGGCAGGCAGATTTCTGTGAGTTCGAGGCCAGCCTGGTCTACAAGAGCTAGTTCCAGGACAGGCTCCAAAGCTACAGAGAAACCCTGTCTCAGAAAAAGAGATCTGGTCCATCTACATAACCATAATTCTCTCACATACCTTTTATTTAATTTTAGATTTATTTTACTATTTTATATGTATGAGTATTGTGCCCACTTGTACATATGTGCACCATATGTATGCCTGCTGCCCTAGGAAGCCAGAAGAGGTTGTTATAGCTCCTGGAATGGGAATTACAGACAGTTGTGAGCTGCTGTGTAGGTTCAGGGAGTCAAACCCTGGTCCTCTGCAAGAGAAGCAGTGCTCTTAAGCACTGAATCCATCAAAGACTCCAGAAGGACATAATATTACCTAAGTAAACAAGAAGTAAGCAACTTCCAAAACTCTAGAAATGATGGAGACATCTTGCTTCCTGGACAGTCACCCAAAGTTCTTCTGTACCGTTGGGGCATCCATCTTCAGCCTACAGGCCCATAATATCCAGCAGACTTTTTCATAAAGCACTTTCTTCTGTATCCTGCAGAATGTGTCGTAGACTCTTTCATGAATCAGGAACCCCGAAGGATCATCTCACCTTTAGGCAAGTTCAGCAGTCCTCTCTCTGTGGGTTCTTTGTGTCCAGTTTATGCAACAGTCCAGGCAAGAGCAGTTTCTTGCCCAAATGGCTAACAAACTCCATAAGGAGCCTCTTTGATGCCCATCTTCCTCTTGAAGTAAATTGGTGCTGCCATGTCTCATTGTCATGAAAAGTCCTAATTTATTAAAACATATTAAATGCCATATTCTGTAGTCTTTGAAAGATATGAAGAATGGATAGTTATAATTATAGTTTTTCTTAGTTATGATAAAAGATAAAGTAGATATAAATATGGTAAGTATAGTTCTTGCTTGATAACTGTTTTGTTATATGTAATTTTACTATGTTAAAGTGAAAGTCTTTCTTTTTTGTTTAAATAGAAAAAGGGGAAATGGTGTAGGAGGTCCTTCTGCATTTGTGTTGCTTTCATTGGTTAAATAAAGAAGCTTCCTTGACCTTTTGATAGGGCAGGACTTAGATAGGCGGGGAAAAGAGAACAGAATGCTGGGAAGAAGACAGAGCTTCCACCATGAAGTTGCCAAGTTAGTCACGCTGAATCTTTCCTGGTAAGCCACAACCTCATGGTGACACACAGATTATTAAAAATGGGTTGAATCAAGATGTGAGAGTTAGCCAATAAGAGGCTCGAGATAATGGGCCAGGCAGTAATTTAAATGAATACAATTTCTGTGTAATTATTTCGGGAGTTAAGCTAGCCGGGAATGCAGCCCGCTCCTCATTACTACAACTGAGCCAATTTTCCAACCCCTCATACACATGTTTTAAACATTCTAGGGTTTTTTTTGATTTATGTTTGTTATTTTTAATTTGTATGTGTGTGTGTATATGTGTGTGCAGGCACACACAAACACAAGTAGGTCAGAAGAGAGAGCAGTTGTGAGCTCCTCAACATAGGTGCTTAGAACCAAATTCAGAACCATAGCAATAGTAGCCAGGGCTCTTAACCATAGAGCATCTCTCCACTCCCTAGGTGCCACATTTTTAAAGAAAACAAAATGACAGTTAAAATTTTAATTACATTTTATTTGTGTGTGTGCACATGTGCACATGCATGTGGGGGGTGTAGGTATGTACATGCCACAGCACTTGTGTGAAGCTCAGAAGACAACTTGTAGGAGTCAGTTCTCTCCTTCCACCATATGGGTCTCAGGTATCAAATCAGATCACCAGGCCGTGTGCAAGGGTATTTACCTGCTGAGCTATCACACATGGCCCAAGATGACATTTCAATAATACACTTATTGCCAATGGACCCAAACACCATCACTTTCATTTTCAGTTGAGTCATGTCTGTGCATCATGTGTGTGTGAATGTGTGGAAGACCAGAAATATGTGTCAGGTGTCTTCCTCAGTTGTCCATGTTATTTTTTGAGACATGTCTCTCTCATTGACCTGGAGTTCATTGAGTTTTCTGGGCTGGCTGGCTGGTAGGTCCCAAAGATCTGCTTTTTTGTATCTCCCCAGGGCTGGGCTCACACACACAAGCACACTGGCTTCTATGTGTATGCTAGGTTCCAAACTCGGGCCCCCTGCTCTCACAGCAGACACTTTACTGACGGAGCCTTCTCATTGGTATTTTAAAAAGTATTCAGGAGGCATGTTATTTTCCTTTCCTGCACAAAGCATTCTAGATGTAGTATATATTTTCCATTTGCATCTCAATTTTGCATGGCTTCATTTCTAATACTCGCACGGAGTCACCTGGGTCACTGACCACCTAGAAATAGCACCTTTCTGAAGAAAGTCTATGGCACAAGGTATAACTGCCAGCATGATAGTGGCAGAACTATTATGTTATAACCAACAACTTTCTGATTAGATCTGAGGCCTGCTTCATAGAAAGGAATTCATGCCTGGTACTTCAGTCTGGGTCAAAATCCCAGAACTTGGGAGGTCATAGCTCTAGGAGGAACCCTACTGCTGTTGTTTTACTAAATGATCATGTTGTCAAACTGTCTTCTAAATGTTTCTGTATATGCATATGCTCACAGCCTCTTTCTGCAGCAGGTAATGCAGAGACTCATGTCTGATCAGGGTTGAGAATGCTTAGCCCTAAATGAGACGTCTGTATCCACCCCACCAAGGGAACACTGCAGAAGAGGGGTCAGAAAGTAAGAGCTGGAGAATGTGGAAGGGCGCTGTGAATGCTGCCTTCTGGACCTGCCATGGCCACTGCCCTCATGAACTGTCTGCACAGCGATCTGCTCAGGGCCAAGCCAAGTTCAGTCAACATTCCCACAGGTGGCTCATTATACTCATTGTGTTATTTTTAAAAGAAAAAAAAAGAAGGGAGAGGATGTGAAGAAGGGGCATGTTGAAGTGTGTCTACAGAATTCCGACAGATGCATTGTATATGTGCGTGAAATTGTCAAAGAATAAATAAAAGATTCTTTAAAGGGGGAGGGAGAAGAGAGAGACGTGATAGTCAATGAGTTCAGCTAGTAAAGGCACCTGCTGCCAAACTTAAGAACCTGCCTTCAATTGCCAGGACCAACCAATAAGCGTGGTAAAGAACAGAACCAATCCCTTTCTACAAGTTGTTTCTGACCTCCACATGAGTACGTGATGATATGTGGGTGCACGCACACACGCACACACATGCACTTACATACACACTACACGACACACACACACACACACACACACACACACACGAATAAATAAAGGTAAATTTAAATTTTAGGGGAAAAAAGATTATCTGGGCCAAGGCTTGGAGTGCCCTCTAGTGGCAAACCCCCTGAACCGCACTTTTTGGCATCTGTGTCTTCCAATTTAGATCTGTCTGGTCCTCCTGCCTCCAGGATATACCCAACCTCCCAGCTTTCTAAGCCCCCTCTCAGTCTGAACCCCACTCCAGTATTCACAAGGCACTACCACCCATTTCTCCCACCCACACCAGACGTGCTCAGATTTATTCATTCACTCGGTCTGATTCCGTGAGCTCTTACTGAGTACTGAGGATGGTGCCTGACAGTCCTTTAGTCATGCTTGCGTCTCTGGGTTTAATAGCTTGCATTTAACCAATTCTGTCCTCGGGCCTTAGTTTTTTACAACTGATCCTGGGATGTACACCTTGTGTGTAGAATTGTTGGAGAGACTCCTTGCAACAACAAATGTAAAACACTTGGCATACATAGTAGATGTTGGATTAATGTTTACTTTATTAATAAACTGCAGACTTGGGGCAGGGTAGGATGCTTCCAAGAAAAGCCTCAGCCATCAAGGTTGATCATGAGAGGAGAGTTTGGATAGGCACAGATGGCAAGGCTATGAAGTAGGTGCAAGATCTTCTGTCTGTCCAGCAAGGCTAATTCACACCCGGTCCAGTGGTTCCAGTCTGCAGAACACAAACCTGTGGTCACCACCAACAGAAAGTCATTCCTCAGTGGCTCCCCAGTGCTCTAATGTAGCACAGGAAAGGTGCATTCAAGAGCCCTTTCTACTCTCACAGAGGAGGACTCAGAAAGCGTAAGACCCAATGGAAGAGGTAGAATGTTGAGGTAGGTTTGTTTTCCAGGTGTGACATACCTGTTGCACTTTTTTGATTCTGTTTTTTGTTTCCGTATTTGTTTTTTGTTTTCTTGAGACAGGGTTTCTCTGTGTAGCCTTGGCTGTCCTGGAACTCACCCTGTGGACCAGGCTGGCCTTGAACTTAGAGATCCACTGCCTCTGCCTCTGCCTCTGACTGAGATTAACGGCAGGTGCCACCGCTGCCCTGCTCAGTTGCATTCTTACTCAGCATCTGTGACTATCTGCACAGATTGGACTCATCGACCTTCTGCAATGCAGAGTGGGGAGGAGCTCACCAGACTCTCCCGTCCCTAAGGTAGTTCATGGTTGCTAGGAAAGGAGAGATACTTTCTTCAGTGTGCTAGCCACTATTAAGGAAGTTCCTGCTGCCATGTCCACCTTCCCTGCCCTCCCCACCACAATGAACTGTACCCCACTGGAACAATAAGCCAAGATAAACCCTTTCTCCCTCAAGATGTTTTGTCTGGGTGTTTTTATGTCCGCAACAAGAAAGTAACATGGTGGGATCTAACTCTAATGCATGAGCTGACTTTGTGGAGCCCATTCTCTATGGAGAGATAGATACCTCGCTCAGCCTAGGCATGGTGGGCAGGGGGGGGGAGCTTAGTCCTACCTCAATGAGATGAAGGGACAGACTTAGTTGACTTCCCAGGGGAGGCCTTAAACTCTCTGAGGAGCAGATGGGAGGTGGGGTGGGGAAGGGGTGGGAGAAGGGGGAGGAACAGGAGGAGAGGAGGGAGGGGGAACTGGGAGTGATACAAATAAATAAATAGACCCCCCCCAAAGGCTCATGTATTTAAACACTTGGTCCCCCATTGGTGGCCCTGTTTGGGGGCTTATGCAAACTTTAGGACATGGAGTCTTAGTGGAGGGATTAAGTACTGAAGGCAGGTCTCAAGACTTAATAGCTGTGTTCTACTTCCTGGTCCCATTCCCTTTTCCTGTGTGCAATGGAAATGTGATCTTTCCACTTCCCCCACCTCTAACCTGCTGGAACTAGAGGCCAAAGTGAAAACTTCCTTGCTTTTGACCATGGTATTTTATCATAAACACACAAAAAAAGAAACTAAACCAGTAATTAAGACACAGACGGGGCGCCATCTTCCCAGACTCCCAACACTGGAGTATCAGGAGGACACATCTAAGACCAGAGAGGAAAGGGTCCAGTGTGTGTCCTTGCTTCTGCTCTCCAGTCCTTTCCTGGCTTGTGAGATATGGGTGACTGCCCAAACATCTCTAAACCTCAGTTTCATGATCTGGATAATGGGTGACAGCAAGGCCTCAGGAACCTGTTGTGAGAGTCACAACATGGCCCACAAAAGGGAGGTGGAGTGCGTTTACCATAGAACCTAACAGTATGCCCTCAGGGGCCAGCTCCACTCCCAGCCTCCCCTGAGCCCTTCCCAGGTTCTCCCTCCGCCTCATTTCCAGGCATTCGGCCAAACTCATCCAGCCACGTGCTCCAGCTTCCCGCCCACCAGCTGCTTCCTGAGTGCAAACAAAGAAGGCTCTGTCCCAGCCACCCACCCCAGCAAGCCCAGCATTTAACACACTAGGCTTTAAGCTTCTGCCCTTCCCCCATTCACCATGTCACTTTTATTGGACTTAGGGCCACAGCTTGGGCCCTGAGATAGTCACTCCCTAGATAAGTCCATTAAAGTAGCCAAATTAAAAGTGAAAAGCAGATTTGTTCAATGTGATCACATTGAGAAGACAAAGAGACACAGTGACCCCCTCAACCCCCAAATGTTTAAGTAGAAGCCAGAGCTGTTGTTAGTTTTCAGGCATCTGTGCTGGCCTGCTCTTGGGGTCCTCAGCTGCAGCCACTAGGAGTACCTCCTGTGCACATTTGCTATGTTTCCTTATAAAAGGTGGGCCTTGACTACCTCCTCTGGCTCTCTCAACCTCTCTCTCTCATCTCTTTCTCTTCCACCATTCTTTCTTCTGCCACTCTTGTCCCCAGGGACTGGTCTCTGGCCCCCTCTCTGTCTCCTTCTCTGCCCCTTCTCTCTCCTCTTCCAAAAAACCTCCTACGTGTGCCCTGCTGTATGGCATGACTCTCTCTCCGGCCGATTTTTAAATTATAACTTTGGTGCCATGAAACTTGACAGGCCCTCCCAGTACCCTGAGGCATGCCGGGACCCTCGAACCTGGTCCACATACGACAACCCCGCTTCTCCAACTAATGGATCACTGGGCTCCTCCATCCAACACCGGCATGATTGGTGAGGCTCTCCTCACCTCTGGCCATTTTCCATGGGTTTCTCAAGTGTGGTTTCTCGCCTTGTGGCCTCGTTAAGCCCTGGCACCAGGCAACCATGGTCCTCTCGGGCTTGGAGCCCTTGGGCCCTGCTTTGTGTCTGATGAGTCACTGAGTAGCCTGTGCCTTCTCGAAATCTATCCTCTCTGAATTCCTGGGACTCTAGGAATTGCATGGGAACTTTGGTATCATATATACCTCCTACTTGTGCACTCAGTGCCCAATTTAAGGGCTTCTAAACTCACCTGCCTTTGCTGTCAGATCTGGTCCAAATACCCCTTAGACACTGCATTCTGATCTGCTCTCTTCCACCTGCAACAAATCTTCTTTCTTGTTCAAAGTCGGCTTTGCCTTCCATTCAATACTGGCAATTGGGTCTCTGGGAGGCCTACCTGCCTCTGACCATTCCCCTTGGATGTGAGGCTTCCTTTCTAGAGCACAGGCCTCTCCTCATATTCTGGCTTTTCTCAAAGTCCTGGTACCAGGCAACTGTGTTTCCCTCAAGCTCAGAGCCCTTGGCCCCTGTTCTTGCATGAAGACATACTGAACAGCTTGTGCCCGCTCAGTCTGATCCTCCCTGGATCCCTGGGATGCCAGTGTATTCAGCCCTGTGGATTTTCTTTCTCTGCCTCACTCACTGTGCCCACTCAATCTTCCTCTGCCTCATCCTTGGGACCAGTGTCATACACTTCCTCACTCCCAGTGGGCTGTCTTTTGGAGACCCACTGACCACTCCTTTCAAATCAAATCTGGCCTCAGTATTCCTTGGACCAGACAGTTGTGGAACCAAGAAAGAATTCTCCACTTTCTTTATCATTGCTCCAAAACCTGCTTGTGTCTGTCTGCTCTCCCTCCCTAAATGTCCTGTCTATGTCTGCTGAATGTGGGAATCAGAGATGGAAACAGTCCTCAGGAAAGATAGAATGAACTTAAAATACACCCTTGTTAAAATGTCACAGGAACTTCACCTCGACTGGGACCCTGCGCCCTTAAGTTTCAGAGGACACAGAGATCAACTGCCTTAACCCCAAATGCCAGAAGAACGAGGCTTCGCCCCACAAACTCTACCGAATTGGAAAGCCCATATGCAAGTGGATGCTTTCCTTCCTGACCTCTCTCCTGGTTCTCCTATCTTTAACAACCACACCCTCCTCCATCAATTTCTTCTCTACGTATCTCCAACGATACATTCAAAATTCTCTGATCAAATAACTAATTAACTATTGTTACAGGACTATCAACTGTTAGCCACAGAGCTAGAGGCGTAAGACTACTAAACTTGTTCAGATGGTGGGAACCAACAGCACCCCAGAGGTATCCATGTCCCCCAGATTCAGAAAAGAAACTCACAGAACAAAGTCTAATGTAACTCGTTACTCTTCTTTTATTTAAAAGGAACTAATTCTACAATGGCTGCCCTCAGAGATCAACCACCTATGTCTCCTGGTAAATCCGATAGAAAGCGGGTGTGCAAGTGATGCTGCGGTGATGGGAGGATAGTAAGACTCCAAAAGTTCAATTATCACAGGTGCTCACTCCTAAGTGCTTTTTAAAGCAAAGAAAACCAGCCTACAAATCACAATCCCAGAGAACCTAGACAACAATGAGAACCCTAAGAGAGGCATACATGGATCTATATGGGAAGTAGAAAAAGACAAGATCTCCTGAGTAAATTGGGAGCACGGGGACCTTGGGAGAGGGTTGAAGGAAAGGGTAGAGGCAGGGAGGGGAGCAAAGAAAAAATGTCGAGCTCAATAAAAATCAATTTTAAAAAAGGCTCCAAAAGTTCATAGTCTTAACATTAACCAATGGAATTCTGATAAGCTATGAATCTGGCAGAGTACTACCATTATGCATTATACTTTTTCTGTAATGTGGATTTCAGTACAGATTACAGTGGCAATGCTAATGTGTCTAAAACTTACCTTTTCACAAACTCAGAGAATTCTTATGAGCTCCAGGGGGTTGACTTAGATCTGTCTCAGACAGCATCTTGCTAGGTCCAAGCAGCACCTAATGGTTCCACAGAGCCTAGACAGTGAGGTGAAACAGCCAGCTACCTCAGGATGTAGGCAGGATCCTAGATTTCTCAGGTCCTCCGAAAGGTGATGGACACCCCCAGGTCAGAAGGAAGCAGTCTCCAGAACATGCTGTCCTCATTCCCACCTCATCTGCTACCCCTAACTACTTATAATAAGCAAAAGGGAGAAAGAAATATTAGTATTCATGCATCTGTACTGGCCTGCCCATAGGGTCCTGACAGGGTACATCCTCAGCTGCAGTCACTAAGAGTACCCCCTATGCACATTTGCTATGTTCCTTTATAAAAGGTGAGCCTTGACCACCTCCCATATCTCTCTATCCCTCTCTCTCTCTCTCTCTCTCTCTCTCTCTCTCTCTCTCTCTCTCTCTCTCCTGTCTCTTTCTCTTCTACCACTCTTGTCCCCAGGGACAGCTCTCTGCCCCATTCTCTACCCCCTCTCTGTCCTTCTCTGCCCCTTCTCTCTTCTCTTCCAATAAACCTCCTATGTGGGCTCTGTTATATGACATGACTCCCTTAATACCATTTTAAAATAAATTATAACAGTTATTCATGCCATTCTCCAGTCAAGGTGTGACCCTGCCCATCACTGACCTGTTCTGGGGGAAAATCCAGTTTTGGATGGGTCTGTTATTACCACAGTCTAACAGCCTAAGCCAGGGACACAAGTGTCTCTGCAGATTATCTCCATCCATCTTAACCAGTCAGTCACACCAGCCTGCCCCCAGTCCTGGCCTTGGGCTCTTGAACACATCCTGCCTGTCCTCTATCCAGATCCTCAGCTCAAGTTAACACAAATGGACAGAGTTAAAGATCCCCCACTCTGGGCTTACAGCCCTAACGCCTGTCCCCAAGAGGGGCCTCTGGGGAAGCACAGAAAATCAGAGGATGGGATATATAGAAGGGAGGGTGGGCTGGACTCACATTGGAAGAATGGCAGAGGGTGTGGAGGAGGATCTCAGGGGTGTGACATCAGAACACATAACAATGCCATTGTGGGAGCAGGGAGAACGTGAAGATATTTGATGTCAGAAGGAGTGCTACACATGTGTAATTCCAGCACTTGGGAAGATGAAACAGGAGGACTGTGCATTTTAGGCCAATCTGAACTACATGGCAAGACTGGAGTGGGGGCGAGGGGTTATTCAACACTTGGGAGACTGAAGCAGGAAGATTGGGAATTCAAGGTCTGCTGTGGAGCAATCTTTGTACACTGTAAATAGGTATTGTGCTCATTGTTAATAAAAGACACTGATTGGCTGATGGCTAGGCAATATTTTGGAGGCAGAGAGAATGCTGGGAAAAAGAAGGGCAGAGTCAGAGGAGTCACAGTCAGACATGGAGAAGAAACAGGAGATGAAAGAGAGTTAATGCCACATGGCAGAATGTAGATATATAGAAATGGGTTAATTTAAGTTGTAAGACTTAACTAGTAACACGCCTGAACTATTGGCAAGTGTTTATAATTAATAGTAAGTCTCTGAATGGTTATTTGTGCTTCAGTTGGTGGAGCAGAGCTGACCATGACAAAACACTCCATAGCTAATCTTGGTTGTCAACTTGACTACATCTGGAATCAACTAAATTCTAAACAGATGACACACCTATGAGGGATTTTCTTTACTGGATAATTTTAGTTGGGAAGACCCACCCTAAATCTGGATCACACCTTCTGGTGGCAGAAACATACCAACTGGTTATTCAATCTCAAATGCTCAGCCCTGAAAACATATACATACAAATAACACTATACAGAACGAGCAGGCTGTAGTTCTGTATTTAGGAATATGGAAATACACACACACACACACAGGCATATACATGTGTAACAACAATTAAAAAGACTCATGTCCACACGCACACACACACACACACACACACACACACACACACACGAGACAGTCAATGTTGGGCTACCAGGACCACAGACTATAAGCCGCTCTAATATATCACACTCATGTCCACACGCACACACATACACATACACACACACACGAGACAGTCAATGTTGGGCTACCAGGACCACAGACTATAAGCCGCTCTAATATATCACACTCATGTACTCGTGTGACTCAGAGACAGGCAAGACAGGAAAATGTCCGGAGCCTGCTGGCCAGCCAGTCTAGACAAAACAATGAGATGCAGGTTCACTAAGAGACATTTTCTTCAAAAATAAGGTAGGGGTTATCAAGATTGCTTGGCAGGTAAAGACACCTGCTGCCAACTCTGGCCACCTGGGTCTGAGCCCCAGGACCTATAAGTTGTATGTAACCTACATACATATCATGATACATGTGTACCCCACACACAGAATACAAATAAATATATGCAATTAAAAATTAA
This sequence comes from Ondatra zibethicus, assembly GCA_004026605.1. Lineage (NCBI taxonomy): Eukaryota > Metazoa > Chordata > Mammalia > Rodentia > Cricetidae > Ondatra > Ondatra zibethicus. Next base: position 144,616 of record PVIU01001973.1, on the reverse strand, counting down.
AGTGGAAAGCAATATTTGACCTATGTTGACTTTAAAACACTCAAGTACCAGAGACCAAGTGATTTGTAAAGAACGGAATCTTAAGCCAGGCATGGTGGTACATGTCTCTCATCTTGGCACTTGAAAGGAAGGTCCAGGCAGAGGACCATAAGTGAAAGTTTTGGGTTCCCAAGGCCAAGTTCTCAGCACAAAGATTTATTTGCTCCAGAGGGACAGAGGGCAGGGAATAAGAGACAAAGACAGGAGACAGAGGATGAGGGAGAAGGGGAAGGGAACAAGGAAGAGGGGGCAGGGGTATTTGTCCCGGGGACAAAGGACTGCCTCTGGATAGAAAGGACACAGACATGGCCCTTAGGAAAACAGCAGTTTACAAAAAGGTACAAGGGGAAAACTTGTGTGAGAATAAGGTGTTTAGTTTTAATTGGGTATGTTAATTAGGATACTCAAAGGGGTTTCTGATTGTTGGACTTCAATACTTTAATAGCTGGACCTAGGTAGTCAACCTCAGGAAGAGAAAGTGGCCAAAAAGGGAATAGACCTTGGGGGCTAACTTTAGGAATGTAATCTAACAGTTTTTTGCAAGGCAGAGGAAATGGGGGAAGGGTCAAGGCCTGCCAAAGCCATGCTTGCCTCGCTTGAGCTGGTTAGAGTCCCTTTAATGAGTTCAAAGCATCTTCATAGGGAAGCTAATGTTTGGTGACGAAGAACAATGTGTATGAATGTGTCGGATAAAAGATTCAGACATGGTGGCCCGTGTCTGCAATCCTGGCACTCGCAAGGCTGAAGCAGATGGATCACCTCAAGTCGAAAGGAGGAGATGGCTCAGTCAATAAAATTGCACACAAAAACATCTAAGTTTGATCCTTAGAAACTGAAAGATCCCTGGGGTTTACTTTCCAGTAGGCCTACCCTAACAGGTCAGTTCTAATCCAGTGAGAGATCCTCTCTCAGACACAAGATGACTCCTGAGATTGCCCCCGGCCTCTACACACACACACACAAACACATGCACACACACATACGCACACACGTATGCATGCACATACACATATGCACACACACACACATATACCTCCCTAAATATGGGACCTGTCCAGGTTTGCCTTATTACTATACTAAATAGCACAATCAAAAGTAACAGTGGGGGGAAAGTGAAATAAAATGAGATATGATATACTAAAGTTTAAATCAAGCCTATCAAGTTGAAACCACTCAACAATGCTTCAATTTTTTTTTTTTTTGCTTTTGTTTTTCAATACAGGGTTTCTCTGTTTAACCCTGGCTGTCCTGGAACTTGCTGTATAGACCAGGCTGGCCTTGAACTCAGAGATCTGCCTGCCACTGACTCCTGAGAGGTGAACGTTGTACACCACTACCACCTGGCACCACTTCAGATTGTTGTAAGTATTTAGCTGGGGGCTTCACCCCAGCTCCTGCCATAAGCTTCCTCCCCTGGGAGTTGCCTCAGTCCAAACTAAAACCTCTGAGAAAGCCCACCAAATGGTAACCTGATGGGGGAAGAGCCACTAGCCAATCACATCAAGTTGGGGTGTGGCTACTGGGACCCCAGGTAGAAAATCGGGAGAACACAGGTACGCACTCTTTCCATGCGGTGTCCGCCAGAAGGACTGGATCACGACTTGGGTAGAGTGAGTTCCCCTTTTTTCTTTCATTAAAAATACCTGTTTCTATTGAGCTGGCTTGGTTATTGATTTGTGCCGACTTGATAATTCATCATCAGTAACCCCTCCCCAGGGAAGATCAAGACCACTCCCACAGGCTATTTAAACCTCCCCCCAGAGAATGAACACGTGGTCTCCCCTCCTCTCTCTTCCCCTCTCCACGTTTTCCCAGGGTCACCCGGGAGTACTGTCATCCATTAAATATGGGTATCTTTTAATTTGGTCTGATTTGGTTTGATTGGGATCATTTGCATCAGCAGAGAGGTTTGTTGGCCAGAAGAAAATACTTAAGAATAAGCTATTTGTTTGTTTGTTTGTTTGCTACATTCTAGAATTGCTATGATGATGCATGGTCAATACATTTAGCTTTGGGGATTACATAGAGAAAGCTGATGTTTTGGGGGAAAGGGAAATTAAAACAAATTGGGTTTGCTAGCTACATAGAATTTTGCTGGGTGGAGTAATGATTTTAGATCCAAGAAACAGCTTCTGTCAAGACCCCATATTCAGGATTATTGGTGCTAAGTTATTCCCAAAGTGGTAGTGAAATTGCCAGACATGTCAATGAAGGAGATGCCTCCAGAGTCTGGGGGATGGAGCTCAGGCACAAGGGAGGATAAAATCCCCTAAGATCCCCCCCATGAGGGGTTAGATACAGGCTCAGCAGTATCTAGAGTCTGTATCTAACCAGTTCTAGAATCCCCCAGTGGGACTAGGAGTGTGGCTCATCTATAGAGCACTTGTTTAGCGTGTGTGAGACACTGAGTTCAGTCTCCAGTAATTGAGCTGGACTGCTGAATTCTACATCTTCTCTATGCTAATGTTTTCATTTTGTCTCGACGGAGGTAGTGTCCCTGAAGATAATAACTGAGACCATCTTCTACCCTGCACACTCTTGTGTGAACGCACATTAAACTAAAAGTTGATGTACATTTTGTGGAATTTTTCTTTTTTCCTTTTTTTTAGGAATTTTTCCTAATTAAGTCATTTGAAGTGGGAAGACCCACCATAACCCAGATCTTTTGAGGTGAGAAGATACACCGTAAGTCTGGCCCACACTTTCTGGAGGCAGCCTATGGAAAGGACGTGGAAGAGGAAGCTTGCTCTCTTTGACTGCTTGCCCTCACTCTTGCCCTCATTCCTTCCCCGGCATTAGAATCTCCTGCTTTGGGATTCTGGCCTTATACTGAAGACCAGCTAAGACAGGCAGCCTCAGGACTGAACAACTACTGGATTCTTGGACTTTCCTATGAACTTAGACAGCCATTGTTGAACTAGTTGGACCACAGCTTGTATGTATGTATATGTATATGTATGTGTATACATACACGTATATGTATATGTATAGTTTATCAGTTTTATTCCTCTAGAGAACCCTGACTAACGCACAGGTGAATTACCATACCTACAATTATCCTTGCCCCAGCAGGAACAGGGGAGACCTCCCAGGTAAGTCTTGGGGCCTCCCTGTGCCTACTACCTTCTGATCACCCCGCATGCCCCAGCCCCAGCTCAGGACCACCCCTAACTCTATTGTAAACATGACCCCTAGGAGGTCAGCAGTTCCAGGAACCCCTTGCCTCTCTGCAACTCCTTGGAATTGCAAGCCAGCTTCAGGCCTTCCCCTAGCCTCAGCCTCTCTCAATTCTCCCCGCCCAGGCTGAGAGGTGCAACCGCACCCTCCCCCAAACCCCTCCCGCCCTCAATTCGGAGCTAGGCACGCGGCGGCTCAGCCCTCCCAGGCTTTTGCCTTGCTGCTCCTGGGGTCCCCTTGGCTCGCGCATCTTGTCGGCTGCCTCTTCGAGCAGCATCCTCAGGTAGGGAAAGGCGGGGAACGCGCAGGAAGGGAGGTCCAGCAGTAGCAGAGGGAGGTCGGTTGGCCGCGACAACGGAGTGGGGGATTCCTTTGTCTGCAGCCAGGCAGCCCCTGGCCCAGCCCCCTCCCCCTCTCCACTATCCACTGGGCGCGCTCTTGTAGGATGCCGGGAAACCCCGTACTCTGCAGGACCTGGGCTTCCAGTTTCTGATCTGCATGCAGGTGAGGGGGGAGCGGTGCTGTAGCTTTGACAATGGTGACTGGAGGTCGCTGCCCAAGCACTCTCAGGGGTGCCTCTTTCCTGGGACTCGCTGAGGCAGCAGAGGAAGCTGCAGCGAGGGGCGAGGGAGGCACATCTTCCCATCCAGGTTCCGCTTGCCTTTGAGGCAACTCATCCAACTAATCTTGGAGACCTAATTTTCAGAGCTTGGGAGTGTGGGAGGGTCCGGTGAGTTGGCCATATTAATTAGATCCCCTGGAAGCCAGACAAGTTTCCCTGTCCCCTTCCCCTGCCCGGTCGTGCCTCTAAGTCAGAGTGTCTCAACCTGTGGGTCGCAACCCCCTTTGACAAACTATCTCCAGAAATATTTACATTACAATTCAGAACAAAAGCAAAATTACAGTTATGAAGTAGCAACGACAATAATTCTTGGATAGGGTCATCACAACCTATTATATATATGTATTAATACAGTTAATATGTTAGGAAGGTTGAGAACCACTGCTTTAAGTTAACAAAAGCTTGGGAACACCTAGGCAGACTTTTGCTTCTCCTCAAAGGCTCAGAGTTTTCACTCTGCCAACTGTTTATGAGGCAGGGTCTTGCTATGTATCCCAGAAGGCCTTAAACTCACTATCTTCTTGCCTCTACTTTTCCACAAGGTGTTATTATATGTACGCACCACCACACCAGAGCTGGCCCTGGGGATCAAACCTAGGGTTCCATGCATGCTGGGGAAGCGCTCTGCCAACTGAGTTACATCCCGGGCTCCATCCAAACCTTTTACAAAAGAAACATAACACACTGATTTTCTTACAGTTTAGGAATGTATTTAGTTTATGGGACGTGGGGGGGGGTGCTGAGGGGGGGAGGAAGTATGTGTGGAGGTCAGAGAACAACTTGTGGGAATTGGCTCTCTCCCTCCACCGTGTGAGTCCATATGAATCAAACTTAAGTCTTCAAGTGCCTTTACTGGGCTGAGCCTTCTCACCAGCCCAACCGACACTTTTGGGAAATCGCCTTGACCTGCTCCCACACTCATTCTTCCCGGCCAAGGAAAGAGCCAACCGTTCTGGGAGGAGGAGATGGCTGAACCTTGCATCTTCTCACTAACCATGTGGTAGTCTTGCTTTGTCCAAAGTGAACAAGATGCAAAGGTTGTCAGAATGCCCAGCTGCCTCCTTTGACTTAGCCACTTACTTAAGTTTGGAATGTGTGATGTGCATGCATGTGTGGGTGCACACATGTACACATGCATGTGGAGGTCAGAGGTCAACCTCAGGTACAGTTCCTCAGGCGCCATCACCTTGATTCTTGAGACAGGGTCTCTCACTGACCTGAAACTCACCAAGTAGGCTAGACTGACTAGTCAGTGAGCCAAGGATCTGCCTGTCTCCTCTTCCCCAGCGCTGGAATAAGAGCATGTCCCATGGGACTGGAGTGGATGGCTCAGGGGTTAAGAGCATTTGTTGATCTTTCAGAGGACCTGGGGTCAATTCCCAGCACCCATATGAAGGCTTAAAACCAATTACACTCCAGTTTCAGGGGATCAAATGCCCTCTTCAGGCTCCCTTGGGCACCAGACACTTACATAGTGCTCAGGAATATATGAAGGCAAAAATAACCACACACATAAAATAAAACAAAAGTATTTGAGAAAGAGAGAGAACCACCATGATGCTTGGTCGTTTTATGTGGGTTCTGGGAGGTAAAATTCAGATCTCCATGTTGCAAGGCAAGCCCAAGTCATATTCCCAGTCTTTAACCAGCCCTTCTCTACCCTCTCAGCCAGAATTGTGGGGGTCTCCTCAATCTTCCTTCCTCCTTTGGACTCCCCACCTACTCTTGTTGATTGTTTGCGTTCTCTGTTATTCCTTGCTATCAACCCCTGTCATCTAGCCCTGCCATCTCCCTGCCCAGCTTTTGCTGGACCCCACATCCCTTCCTCACTCCAAGCTCACATTTGTCCCTCACCAAAAATATCTCAGGAGTTCTTCATTGCCCTTGATGCACAACCAAGGACCCACCTTCCCTTTCTCCCACTCTGCACTTTTTTTCTCCCACAAACCCTCTTCCCCAGAATCATTATCTATAGTGGCTTCACCTGTGAAATATCATATCCTGAGGCTAGAAGATAGCTCAGTCAGTAAAACCCCTGCTTTGTAAGCTTGAAGGCTTGTGTTTGATCGCCTAGGACCCACTTAAATATGATAGCCCTGAGCATGTGTAGACAGAAGGATCCTGCGGCTCCTTCACCAACCAGCCTAGCCTACTTGGTGAATTCCACTCCAGGGAGAAGCCCAGTCTCAAAAAACAATGTGACGGCTCCTGAGAATGACAGTAGACATTGCCTGGTGGCCTCCACAGGCACATGTGTATGCATACATGACAAACACACTAAAATCAATCAAACCTCTTTCAAAAAGTCTGCTGTGGTTGTTCCCCTGCTCTCCCAAACCAGAACTAGTGTCTTCCCAGGCAGGCTCCTCACCACTGTCCATTCTATGGGGTGCCCCTTCACCATGTAGTTCACTTGGCAGCTGACTCTGCTTGCTCCTTGCAGCCTCCAAAGACACATCATGACTCTGGAAGGCCCATATTGGGCAAGGAGAGAACCTGGAGCCTTCCTTACAGCCTGGGGTCCTCCAGCTCAGATTCTGCTGGCCTGGGTGGTTCTATCATGCATGGAAAATGGTCAAGGCTACTGGGATGGGACCCTGGAATCTGCGAGTCCAGATGGTGTGAGAAGACGTGGCAGGCCTGCCATCATTTTGCAGGGGTGTGTGTATCTGGAATGTTGAAAGTCCCTGGGGTGCAGGGCAGGGAAGGGCTATGCTGGGGTGAGGGGACAGGTAGCTACATCACCCACTTTCTCCCAAAGGCCTAATGTCTGTGGTTCCCGCTTTCATGCCTACTGCTGCCCTGGCTGGAGGACTCTGCCTGGCAGGAATCAGTGTATTGTCCGTGAGTGTTGAAGAGTGGAGATGGAGGGTACAGGCAGGGGATGCTTGGGGGTTCTCCCAGCTACCTGTCAGCTGTTCCAGCCTTGTCTACATATGAAGTTGGAACTTAGCTCAGGGCTGCTGGGTGAGCCTCACTAATGTCCCATGCTTTTGTCCTTAGACTCCATTGTGACTTGATGCATTCATTTATCTCTTTTTAAAAAATATGCATTTCATTTATTTTGTTGGGTGGGTGAAGCAAGCCTTGGTGTACATGAGGGCAGTTGACAGCAGTCCATTCTCACCTTCCATCATGTAGGTCTTGAGGATCAAAAAGTCATCAGGCTTGGGAGCAAGTGCCTTTACCTTCTGAATCATCTTACCCACCCTGCATTCATTTCTTTTGTCCTCCCATCTTGTCATTTCTGTCTGGCTCCCCATCTTCTTGTCTGTCTCCATTGTTCTTCAGGCGTCATACTGTCTTTATGTATGTACTGTCTCATACTCTCTTCCCCAACTCTAGCGTCTCTGTCTCCAGACTCTGAATCTATTGTCAGGGTCCTCACCACTCCAGCCTCTGTGCCCTGAAGTTAGCCCTTCATGCCCACATCATCTCTCCTGATGATGTAGCAAAATCCTGGAGCTGAAGGTCATAGCTCCTGCTCAGCCTAGATAGAGACTTGGTGGGACTTTATTTGCCATTATCCAGGGTATGAACAGAGCTAGAGCTGGGGAAGATCAACTGGTTCCCCTTGAGGCTTCTGGTGGCCTGGGAATCTTTGGAGTGAGGATGACATGGGACTTATGTCCTTTCTCTCTCCCATCCTTCAGCATTCCCCCTCCATTCCTGCTCCCTTCCCTCCCAAGTGTTGGGTTGATATATGTACACTACCACATTTTGCTGGGTAGTATTTAGTTAGTTAGTTAGTATTGTGTGTGTGAGCGTGTTGAGTGTGTGGAGGCACACGTACCATGATACACATATGAATGTCAGAGAACAATTATGTGAAGTCAGTTCTCTTCTTCCATTCTGCCTTCACTGGTGAGTTGAGGTTGGGTCACCAGGCTTGTGCAGCAAGTGCCTCTACCTAATGAGAAATCGCTAAGGCCGTGGGTCCTGATTTCGATGCTGTACACTCTGCCTTTCAGCTGTCTGCAGGCATACCTGTGGCAATGGCTTCTGCTCCCAGCCCAACCTGTGTACCTGTATGGATGGGACCCTGGCCCCCAGCTGTGGAGTAAGTAGAGGTGAGTGGTCAGTGGCCTCTTGAAGAAGGAAGAGAAGACCCTAGGCATCTGAATGCCACTAGGAGCCCAGGTTGTTTTTGTTGAAGGATAAGAGCCAAGCCAAGTAGAGGCCCTGGTCAAGCCTTCCTGGAACATCAGTATCTTACTGTATGTTTTTCCTGATCCATAGCATCACTGGGGTGTAGCATGAGCTGCCTGAATGGGGGCAGCTGCCAAGGGGAATCCTGTCTGTGTCAGAAAGGCTACACGGGCACTGTGTGTGGACAGCGTGAGTACCCCCATTGCTGCCTTCACTTACATATACAATCCCAGGAAATGGATCTGTTCATCACTTCTTCACTTTGATCAAAGATCAAAGGTGACAGACTCATTGTTACAGCTGCGCAAGTAGGGGGGGCAGGTGTTTGTGCAGATGTGCGTGCATGTATGTATGCAAGCATGTGTGCATGTGTGCATGTGAAGGCCAAAGATTGATGTTAGGTATCTCCATTGATTGTTCTCCACCTTATTTTCAGAGACAGGATCTCTTATTGAACCCGGAGCTCACCTATTCAGCTAGGCTACCTAGCCGGTGAGCTTTCAGAGACCCATCTGCCGCTGGCTCCCCAGCAAAGGAATTACAGAGCATCATTGCTTGTGACTTTTCCATGGGTGCTGAGAATCTGAGCTCAGATTCTCGTGTTTACACAGCAAGCACTTTACTGACCAAACCATCGCTCATTAGTCAGTCTTACTCCCCCTGGTCCAGATGGTGGGGTCCCTAGATAAAGAAAGGCTATTTAGGTCCTAGCCCCCTCTGCTTCCAGGAAACCTTCAGTCATCCTCCCCTGTCTGTCCACAGCCATCTGTGTCCACGGCTGCCGTAACGGAGGACGCTGCATCGGGCCAAACCTCTGTGCGTGTGTCTATGGATTCATGGGGCCTCAGTGTGAGAGAGGTACTGAGAAGGATTTGGGGAGGAAAATGGGCAGTGAGCAAGACATGGCAGGGTTCCAAGTGCAGACAGATGGTTGCTTTGCTCCTTCCAGGGCAGTCTGAGGACAATGGCCTTCCTTTGCTCATCCACTCTGCATAGCAGTTATTGCTCATTGGCCTACTTCGAAAGAGTTTGTGTTGGGGGTTGGGGGTTGGGGTCGCAGATGGAGAGATGGCTCAGTGATTAGGAGTACTTGCTGTTCTTCCAGAGTACCTGGGTTCAATTCCCAGCACCCACCTGACAACTGTCTGTAACTGCAGTATCAGATCAGACACCCTCACACAGACATATATGCTGGCAAAACACCAATACACACGAAATAAAAAAAAATTAATTAAATTAGCTCCTTTGCTTAGGAAAAAAAAAGAGTTTGTATTGGTTTGGGAATTGGAAAAAGAAAACACTGACCTTGGGGTCAATTGCCATGACAAAGGGGATACAAAGGGCAGAGAAGTCATGAGCCATGGAGTAAGGGAGGACTTGCTGGGGAAAGAGACCTCCCAGCTGAATCTTGAAAAGGTTTTACTTTTAAATAATTTGATGCATTTATTAATGTGTGTGTGTGTGTGTGCTCATGTTCCATGCATGTAGAGGTCAAAGGACAACTTGCAGGAGTCAGTTCTCTCCTTCCACAATGCAGGGTTTGGGGACCAAACTCAAGTCATCGGGTTTGGCAGCAAGTGCATTTCCTCCCTCAGTCACCTCCCAAGCCAGGATTTTAACTTCTTGAGACAGGTCACACTGAGTCACCCAGGTAGGCTTCGATTTTATTATTCAGTCCAGGTTCACATCAAGCTTACCCTTGATCCTCCTGCCTCAGCCTCTTGAATACCTAGGCTCCCAGGCATGCACCACCTTGCTCACCCAAAGCCTGGCTCTGAAAATGATCCATAGGGAATGGACACACCTCTTTACCGAAACCTCGCCCCCCCACCACCACCACCTCTCCATCTCTCTCTGTCTCTGTTACTAGTGATTGAGCTCAGGTCTCATTTGAGAACTAGACAGGCACTCCACTGAACCACACCTCCCGCCACAGCCCCTCACTAGGGGATTCTAGGCAGGGACTCTACCCTTGAGCCAAGTCCCAGCCCCTCACTTAAGAATTGTAGGACTATACTTAACAGTTAGCCATGCCCATAGACCTCTTTTTGCTTAATTTTTTAAAATCATATTTACTTACTTGGAAGATGATGAGGAAACAAATACTGTGACAAAGTGTGGAGGTGGGTGGACAACTTGCAGAATTGGTTCTCACCTCCCATCCTGTGGGTCTGAGATCAAACTCGGGTGGTCAGACTTGGTAGCATCCACCCTTACTAGCTGAGCCATCATCTCACCAGGTCCCCTTTTTTACCTTTTATTTTTAAAAAAGGTTCAATTTACTATTTTAAAGTTACGTGTGGGGGAGAGTATGCGCACATGAATGCAGGTGTCCATAGAGACCAGAAGATCCCCTGCAGCTGGAGTTACACACAGGTGGTTGTGAGCTGCTTCACATGGGTGCTAGGGACTGAAGCAAGAACACTAGATGCTTTTGATGGCTGAGCCATCTTTCCAGCCCCATGAGGAAAAGGGAAGTGCGTCCTTCCTTTTTTCCTTCCTTCCTTCTTTCCTCCCTTCCTTCCATCTCCTCACTGGGCAGCCCTAACTGGCCTAGAAATGATTCTGTAGACCATCTGGTCTTGAATACACAGAGGTGCACTTCCCCCTTAGTGCTCTGTTTGCAAATGTGCACCACCATTTCAACTTCTTTTTAACTCTGTGGGTGGGTGGGGGGGTTTCTGTGTATCCTAAACTGGTCTTGACTTTGTAACCCTTTCACATTAGCCCCTGGAATAGACAAGATTACAGGCTTGCACCATCACACCCAGCTGAATCTAGCTCTTAAAACGGTCCATCAGTGGATGTGAGTGGGATTGTATAAACTAAACCAGCTGAAAAGGGCTGAGTGTGGGGTAGAGAGAAGAGGCGTGGGGCTGAGAATTGATTCCAGATCCTGTCCTGACAGTTGAGGTAAAAATAGTGTATTGAGGGCAGGGAAAGGGAGACCTTGATCTCAGTCCTAGCTGGGGACCTGCAAGAGCCTGAGAAGGCCACTGAGGCTGCCCTATTCATGAGGACTGAGTGCTTGGAGCAGCTGAGGGAGAGAAGAGAGAGCAAGGAGAGAGGGGGGTCTGGCATCTCAGGGCAGGAAAGAAGTTCGGCATCTAAAGGGTGCTAAGGACAAATGACAGAAGGACAACTCTTTTTTTTTAAACAGTGTTTTTTATTTTACAAACCAATCCCAGTTCCCTCTCCCTCCCTTCCTCCTGCTCTCCCTGTCTTCCCACCACTCCACTCCCCATCTATTCCTCAGAGAGGGTGAGGCCTCACATGGGGAGTCAACAAAGTCTGTCACATGACTTGAGGCAGGGCCAAGGCCCTCCCCGCTATGTCTAGGCTGAGCAAGGTTTCCCTCCATAGGGAATGGGCTCCAAAGAGCCAGTTCATGCAATAAGGATAAATACTGGTCCCATTGCCAGTGGCCCCACAAACTGCCCAAGTCACACAATTGTCACCCACATTCAGTGGGCCTTGTTTGGTCCTATGCAGGTTCCCCAGCTGTCATTCCAGAGTCAGTGAGCTCCCACTGTCTCAGGTCAGCTGTTTCTGTGGATATCCCCATTACGGTCTTGACCCCTTTGCTGACATTATTGTTCCTCCCACTCTATGACTGGACTCCAGGAGTTCAGCCCAGTGCTTAGCTGTGGATCTCTGCATCTGCTTCCATCAGTTGCTGGATGAAGGTTCATGATAACAATTAAGGTGTTCATCAATCTGCTTACAGGAGAAAGGCAGTTCAGGCACCCTCTCCACTATTGGTTAGATTCTTAGCTGGGGTCATCCTTGTGAAATCCTGGGAAATTCCATAGTGCCAGGTTTCTCGTTAACCCCATAATGGCTCCCTCTATCAAGATATCTCTTTCCTTGCTCTCTCTCTCTTTCTCGCTCTCTCTCTCTCTCTCTGTCTCTCTCTCTCTCTCTGTCCTTCCCACATCTTGACCATCCTATCCCCTCATGTACTCCTCCCCACTTCCCTTCTTCCCTCCTTCTCCCCTTCTGCCCTCCCTTCTCCCTCCACCCTCACTCTCCCAACTTTCTCAGGAGATTTTGTCTATTTCCCCTTCCCAGGGGAATCCATGTGTGCCTCTCTTAGGGTTCTCCTTGTTTCCTGGCTTCTCTGGGGTTCTGGAATATAGGCTGGTTATCCTTTGCTTTATGTCTAATAACCACTTATGAGTAAGTACATATTGTGTTTGTCTATCTGGATCTGAGTTACCTCACTCAGGATGGTTTTTTTCTAGTTCCATCCACTTGCCTGCAAATTTCAAGATCTTATTGTTTTTTACTGCTAAGTAGTACTCGATTGTGTAAATGTACCACATTTTCTTTATCCATTCTTTGGTTGAGGGTCATCTAGGTTGTTTCCAGGTACTGGCTATTATGAATAAAGCTGCTATGAACATAGTTGAGCAAGTGTCCTTGTGGTTTAAGTGTGCATCCATTGGATATATGCCCAAGAGTGATATTGCTGGGTCTTGAGGTAGATTGATTTCCAAATTTCTAAGAAACTGCCATACTGATTTTCAAAGTGGCTATTCAAGTTTGCACTTCCACCAGCAATGGAGGAGTGTTCCCCTTACTCTACATCTTCTCCAGCATAAGTTGTCATCTGTGTTTTTGATCTTAGCCATTCTGACAGGTGTAAGATGGTATCTCAGAGTCATTTTTATTTGCATTTCCCTGATGGCTAAGGATGTTGAACAATTCCTTATGTGTCTTTCAGCCATTTGAGATTCCTCTGTTGAGAATTCTTTGTTTAGATCTGTACTTCATTTTTAAATTGGATTATTTGATGATGTCTAGTTTCTTGAATTCTTTGTTTATTTTGGACATCAGTCCTCTGTCAGATGTGGGGTCGGTGAAGATCTTTTCCTGTCTATAGGCTGTCATTTTATCTTGTTGACAGTATCCTTTGCCTTACAGAAGCTTCTCAGTTTCAGAAGGTCCTATTTGTTAATTGTCTGTGCTACTGGTGTTATATTCAGGAAGTGGTCTCCTGTGCCGATGCATTCCCTTTCCATTCTATGAGGTTTAGTGTGGCTGGATTTATATTGAGGCCTTTGATCTATTTGAACTTGAGTTTTTTACATGGGAATAGATATGGATCTATTTGCATTCTTCTACACGTTAACATCCAGTTATGCCAGCATATGCCAGTAATGCCATTTGGTGAAGATGCTTTCTTTTTTCCATTGTATAATTTTAGCTTCTTTGTCAAAAATCAGGTGTTCAGAGATGTGTGGATTAATATCAGGGTCTACAATTCAATTCCATGGGTTCACCTGCCAATACCAAGCAGTTTTTATTACTATATCTCTATAGTAGAGCTTCACCAACCCCACATCTGACAGAGGACTGATGTCCAAAATAAACAAAGAACTCAAGAAACTAGACATCATCAAATAATCCAATTTAAAAATGAGGTACAGATCTAAACAAAGAATTCTCAACAGAGGAATCTCAAATGGCTGAAAGACACTTAAGGAACTGTTCAACATCCTTAGCCATCAGGGAAATGCAAATCAAAATGACTCTGAGATACCATGATGGTGATGCCTCCAGCAGTTCCTATATTGTACAGGACTGTTTTGGGTATTTTTCCACATGAAGTTAAGTATTGTTCTTTCAAGTTTTGTACTGGGATTTTGATGGGTATTGCATTGAATCTATAGATTCCTTTTGATAAGATTGCCATTTTTACTATGTTAACCCTACCTGTTCATGAGCATGGTGAGAGTGGGGTGTTGAAGTCTCCCACTATTAATGTGTGGGGTTTGATTATGAGTTAAGTTTTAGTAATGTTGCTTTTACATTATGTGGGTGCTCTTATATTTGGGGCACAGATGTTCAGAATTGAGACTTCATCTTGATGGATTTTCCCTGTGATGAATATGAAGTGTCCTTCTCCATCTCTTTTGATTAATTTTAGTTTGAAGTCTATTTTGTTAGATATTAGGATAGCTACACCAGCTTGTTTCGTAGGTCTATTTGATTGGAAAGTCTTTTCTAAACCCTTTACTCTGAGATAATGTCTGTCTTTGAAGTTGAGGTGTGTTTCTTGTATGCAGCAAAAGAATCCTGTTTTTGTATCCATTCTGTTAGCCTATATCTTTTATAGGCGAAATGAGGCCTTTGATATTAAGAGATATTAATGACCAGCGACTGATAGTTCCTGTTATTTTTGGTTTTGGTGGTGGTGGTATTGTGTGTGTGTTACCCTTCTTTGAGTTTTACTGGTGTGGGATTATTTTTGTAGGTGTAGCTAACTTCATTGGGTTGGAGTTTTCCTTCTAGTGCTTTCTGTAGTGCTGGGTTAATGGATAGGTATTGTTTAAATCTTATTTTGTCACGTACTATCTTGTTTACTCCATCTATGGTAATTGAAAGCTTTGCTAGGTATAGTACTCTGGCCTGGCATCCAGGTCTCTTAGTGTCTACAGAACGTTTATCCAGGATCTTCTGGCTTTCAGAGTTTCCATTGAGAAGTCGGGTGTAATTCTGTCAGCTTTGCCTTTATATGTTACTTGAACTTTTTCCTTTACAGCTCTTAATACTCTTTCTTTATTCTGTATGTTTAGTGTTTTGATTATTATGTGGTGAGGGGAATTCTTTTTTTGGTCCAGTCTATTTGGTGTTCTGTAAGCTTATTGGACTTTCATAGGCATGTCCTTCTTTAGGTTAGAAAAGTTTTCTTCTATGACTTTTTGGATATATTTTTTGTGCCTTTGAGCTGGACTTCTTCTTCTATCCTATTATTTTTAGGTTTTGGTCTTTTCATGGTGTTCCAGATTTCCTGGATATTTTGTGTTAAAAATTTGCTGGATTTAACATGTTCTTTGACTGATGAATATGTTTCCTCTATTGTATCTTCAATACCTGAGATTCTCTCCTCCATTTCTTGTAATCTTTTGGTTATGCTTGCATCTGTAGTTCCTGATCATTTACCCAGATTTTCCATTTCCAGAATTACCTCAGTTTATGTTTTCTTTATTGCCTCTATTTCAGTCTTCACGTCTTGAACCATTTCTTTCACCTATTTGATTGTTTTTTCTTGGTTTTCTTTGCTTTCTTTAAGGGATTTGTTGATTTCTTCTAATTTTTTTGTTTGTCTTTTCCTCCATTTCTTTAAGGGAATTTTTATTTCCTCTTTAAGGGCCTCCATCGTCTTCATAAAGTTATTTTTAGGGTCGTTTTCTTCTGCTTCATCTGCATTGAGGTGCAGGCCTTGCTGGTGTAGAACCACTAGTTTCTGGTGGTGCCATGTTGCTCTTTATGTTGTCGAATGTATTCTTACACTGTTGTCTACCCATCTCTTTCTCCAAATGGTGCAGGTGGGGCCTGTGGCTTAAGTGGTCACTCTTCCTCCAGGTGCAGGCAAGGCCTTGCCTCTCGTGGTCACTGATGCAGTGGTCACTGATGTGGCTCTGGGGTCTTCTCTCCAGGTGCAGTCAGGACCAAGGCTCTGATGGTCATGGATGTGGTGGGGAATCGTTACAGGTGTGGAGAGGCTGCTCCCAGGTCTCTGGAGCTTCACTGGGTGGGGGAAGGGCACAGGATGTGCCTCCTGGGGGCTAGGGTCTAGAGAGCAGGGTCCTCCAGCTGGGAACCCAGAAACTCACCTCTCCGGGAACAGTCAGGGCCAAGACTCCAGTGGTCACAGAGGCAATGGGAATGGTTGTGGGTGTGGAGAGGCTGCCCCGGGTTCTCTGGGACTTTTCGGGAAGCTATCGGAGTGACTCGTGTAGACAAAGAACCTAAAGGTGACGGACATCGGAGGCCCTGAGATTGCTTCCTATTGTGGGAGACGGCAGCCAAGGACAAGTACTGTTGTAGCTTGAGCTGCATAGTTTTACTGTCTCTAAAAGTAATAAAGAGGTCTGAGGAGTGACTCACTGGTGAGCACTGACCTACCATCTCCCAGAAAGGAGCTACAGGTGAGACTCAGCCTGAGGGCACCCCACCTAGAATCCCCCAGTGAGGGGCTGAGGTTATTGACGGTGGCAAGGGTCCGTTTATAGATTAAAGAGAGACTTTTCATGAATTGGAAGCTGGAGGGGCTGCAGGAGGTATGCCTGGGTTCTGGAATGCTGTCTTTGGAAACACTTCAACCAAAAGAGAAAAAAATGGAATATGGACTGTAAGAGATGAGGAGAGTGCAGGTCAGTGTGGGAGGGGAAGGGAGAAGGGGGCCAGGGTGGGTGGTGGGTATCAAAGGCCCAGGAGGGCTGGGTACCAAGCTATCTCTGAAGCCCTCCTTCATAAGGGGCCCAGAAAGGAGAGTGGTTAGCTTATTCTGGAAGGGACTGTCCTTGGCGTTGTGCCAGCCCTAATATTGGAAACATCTGAAGGGTGGGGGCCAATCAGTCACAAATGGACCCTGGGCACTGTACTTGGGAAAACCGATACAGCTCCCTTGTAACTAGGTTTGAGGGTGCAGGGACATGGTGTCATGAGAGCCAAGAGGAGATTCAGCAGGGCAAGGTGTGCACTCAGACGTGAGACAGGCTCTCCTGCCAGGTATCCGTGGTCTCTGTTTGAAGGCAGGGTGAGAGAGACCAAGTGTGAGAAGGTCTAAAGATTCTCTCCTGGAGGTTATTTATGTGAAGGTACCAAATATTTTGAAGGATCAATAGGAGTTTATTAGGTAGAAAAGGCATCCTCTCAGAAAGGGGAAGTAGAAAGGCTCATTGGAAAGAAAAAGCCAGATATGTTGGTATAGAGGCCTGGGCACACATGCAGAGAACAGTGGGACAGAGACAGTTCAAAGTCAGACGCCTGTGTCTGCCTGATCCACAGACTACCAGATGGGGCCCTGCTACCCCCAAGTGAGTTCTGAGGGGTGCCAGCGCCAGCTGACAGGTCTTATGTGCACTAAAGCTCTCTGTTGTGCCACTGTGGGCCATGCCTGGGGACTTCCCTGCCAGCTCTGCCCTGCACAGCCACACCCCTGCCGCCGAGGCTTTACCCCAAATGTTCACACAGGAGCCTGCCAAGGTGAGTTGTGGGGTACTCAAGGGAGAACGGAGCCCCTAGGTAGCCAGAGCTGAAAGAAGACTCCCCCAACACACACACACATACATACCACACACACACATACACACACACACACCACACACATACACACCACACACACACATGCTACACACACACATACCACACACATACACACACACATGCCACACACACACACCACACACACACATACCACACACACACACCACACACACATACACACCACACACACACGTACCACACACGTACCACACACACACGTACCACACACATACACACCACACACACACATACCACACACACACACACCACGCACACACGTACCACACACACACACGCACGCACCACGAGTTGGCTCTTCTCCCTGACTCCCTTTCTGGACTTTATTCCTGCAGATGTGGATGAATGCCAGGTCATCTCGGGCCTGTGCCAGGGCGGCAACTGTCTTAATACAGTGGGCTCCTTCAAGTGCCGCTGTCCTACTGGACACCAGCTCAATATCAGAGGCGCCAAATGTGAAGGTAGGGTATGTGTGTGTTATCTTGGCTCCCTGAAGAAGGGTGGAGGGATTGGGCTGATGAGGAACCTGGCTCTGACCCTGTCTGCCTGTGCAGATCTGATTGTCTTAGTGTATCAGGGCCCTGCTCTGGGAGTGGCTGCACAAACACATTGGGAGCTATGTGTGCACCTATCACCGAGGCTTTGTCAGAAACCTGGATGGAGCTCACTGCCTGGCTGAGATGGGCCAATGGGCTGAAGAGGGACACAGAGTTAAAATACCTGTCCCTCACCCCAAGACCATCAATCTGGTCACTGATACCAATGATCCTCTGCCTTTCTGGGCCCTTCTTTCCTCCCATCTAGCAATTGTCTTCCCAACATCTATGCTCTCAATGACTCTGGTCTGGGGGTCCTTTTGACCCTCTTTTTCTATGTCCTTTAGCGCTCTGGTCTCCCAACTCAGTCTCTTGATTCTTCCTAAAGATCCCCATCTTCCTAAAAACAAACATGTTTCCTCTGTGCCTGTTTGTTTCTCTGGTTCTATGCCCTTTTGGGTTGATGGACATGTTTACCGTACTGTCACACTTTATCCTTAATTTCTGTTCCCACCACACCTCCCCCACCCTGTTGCATCATCTCTGTAACCTCCCATAGCCTCCAACCCTATGTCCCTCAAATTCCCTCCGGTATCCATCTTTTTGCCAACCTCTAATCCTCCAGTCTTGGTCTTTTGTCTTTCTCTGTACCCACTAACCTTCATTTCTGTGCCCCCAGTGATCTTCTAGCTTCAATCTCTGTTACTCCTCTAACTTTCAAACTGTGCCCCGACTGACAGTGGGCAGAACTGATTCCCCTCCCAGCTTTCAACCTGGACCCCTTCTGACCCTTGAGTCTTTACCTTTGTTGTCTTCCTTCATTCATGTCTATGCCCTTCTGCCCATTCGCCCCTCTGTGCCCCTAATCTCTCAAGAACTTTTCTCACTACCTCTTCATTTTTTTATTGATTTTTATTGAGCTCTACATTTTTCTCTGCTCTCCTCCCTGCCTCTCCCCTTCATTTTTTTTTTGAAAAGGAGAAAATGGGGCTCAGAGAAGCAAGACTGGCTTGGATAGACTCAACAAGTCCACAACAGAGAAATGCCTACATCCAGTTGCCCAGACCCACAAGAGGTTTGAAAGTGCCCCTTGCCTAGATCTCCTATGCAGTCCCTCACACTTCAGCCAGTCAAGAGTGGTTCTACCTCACACACAGTTGTCATGAGCTTCCAAATCTAGATAATTTGGTGGTCCACAAGGCTGCCTAGGAATATGGATGGAAATGAAAGTGGAGATTGGACAGGATTCTGTTTGCAGGAAAGAGAAGGAGGTATGGCCCATTCTCAGCATCACCTCAAACACCTCAGGCTAGGCCTGTATAAGACAGAACTAAGAATATTGTATTGGGATTTGTCCAGTCTCCACCTCCAGGGTCCTTCATAGCCAGCAAAATAGGAGGTCTTCAGCCAGAGGACCAAAATGTCCTCTGGATTTCAAGGGACTGATCCAGCTACAGAATCCAATTGTCTCTGAACATGGGCTTTGATTTGGTCCTAGGTGTGTTTGTTGGGGTGTGTGTGTGTGTGTGTGTGTGTGTGTGTGTGTGTTTGCCTGTATGTATGTCTATATCATATGCATGTCTGATACCTGAGGAGGCCAGAAGAGTGCATTAGCTCCCTTGGGACTAGAGTTACAGACAATTGTGACCCACCATGTGGGTGCTGGCAACTGAACCTGGGTCCTCTGCCGAACCATCTCTCTAGCACCTCAGTCCTGAGTTTTGATTTCTAGCTGAGCTATTCCCAGACTATGTGATTTTACTCAACTGACTTTTTTAAAAAAAAATCTTATTGTGCCTCAGTTTCCCCATCTATAAAATAGGGGTAGTCGTCATACCAATCTTGAATGGTTGTTTTGAGGATAGACAGTGATAGAGCTGGAGATATGGTTCAGTTGGGAGAATGTTCATGTAGCTTGCACAAAACCCTGGGTTCCACCTTCTGCACTATGTACAGTGGTCATAGTGGTGCACGCCTGTCATTCTAGCACTCAAAGTGGACACGGGATGATCAGAAGTTCAAGGTTACCCTTGACTACAGAATGAGTTTAAGGCCACTCTGGAGAGGTGGGGAAAGGGAGAGAGGGAGAAAGAGAGAATAATCATAGCAAGATGTAGTGAGACAGAAGCTGAAATGATTTGTAGATGACTGGTACACAGGTATGCTCAGTACATACATTGCTTATACGTGCTCATACATACATGCTCAGTACATACATACAAGATATAGTGAGACAGATGTTGAAATGATTTGTAGATGACTGGTACACAAGTATGCTCAGTACATACATTGGAAATAAGGAGTACCCTGGGGAAGTTGAGGCAGGAGCACCTGTCAGCGAGGTAAATCATTGACAGCTGTAGTTTACATTAAAATTCTTAATATTCAGTCTCTTTCTTCCCTACTGGAGAAACAGCTGCTTGTCAGACCCCATGTGGTTAGAGAATCTGGTTCCCTACGTTCAACCAAATCTAATATCTGGGTAACCTTGAACCAGAGTGTTGTCATCTTCCCATCTGAACAGATCTCTTCTAAGTGGCCGTCTCACACACACACACACACACACACACACACACACCTGGAGGCCCCCAGGTACACAGGGTAAAATTAGGATGGTGGAAAAATTGCCATGACTTTCCAGCATAATGTAGGCCAGGGGCAGCTGCCAGCAGCCCTCTCTGCTGGTGGGAGGAGTTTCTTAACCAAAGGACACCAGCTAATATTTTTAGGCACTGAACCCAAAAATAAGCCTGAGAACTCTGATATCTATGTAAAGCCATGTTTCCAAGGGTCTGGTGAGAAGCAGAAGAGTGTCTGTGTTTCTCATGCCAAGGTAACTACCGGATCAGTTTCTTCCGAGGGCAGTAGCTCCTAGTGCATCCACTTGCCCCCTGGGAATGCTTCTCCATGCTTCCCTGTGATATCCAAGGTCAGTAAGCAAGGACACATGGACATGTTTGCCTGTATTTGCAACAGGTACCCCCAACCACTAAGAAGTAAGAGGTCTTCCTCACTGTACTTGAAGAGAGAGAGTTTGCTGCTGGTGGCAACTTGAGATATTGGAACTGTGGTCCAGATGAAGGCCCAATTCATCTTCTATAATGATTTAGAAAGCTTCCAAATAGGAAGTACTGAGCAGGGTTTACCCACATGCTAAAGTCTCTGTGTGTGTGTGTGTGTGTGTGTGTGTGTGTGTGTGTGTGTGTGTGTGTGTGTGTGTGTGTGTGTGTTTAGTGGTTTTCATGTCCGCTTTACATGCAGAAGGTCCTGGCTTTGAGCCTCAGTGGAACCACAATTTATGTTATTTATTGTTTATATTTTATTTATGTGTATGTATCTGTATGAGTGTGTGCCATCTATGTGCAGGTTCCTACAGAACCCAGAAGAGAGCATTGGGTCCCCTAAAGCTGAAATTACAAGGGGTTGTTAGCCACCCATTGTGAGTGCTGGGAACTGAACTCATGTTCTCTAGAAAGAAGCAAGTCTCTTAACCACGGAGGGCACCTCCTGCTTTGACTACCCTTTTCTGAAGCAGGGTCTTCCTAGCCTGGAACTCACTATATTAGCTAGGTTGACTGACCAGGGAGCCCTAGGAATCTACTCCTCTCTGCCTCCTCAGTACTGGGATTGAAACTGCATGCCATCACACCCAGATTGTTTGCTTTTTATGTGGTTCTGAGGACCGAACTCATATCCTGTACTTTCCATCTCTCCAGCTCAATGCCCAATTTTTCCTCAAGGCAACACCCTTCTGAGGCACTGTGGGTGCTTGGAGCACCCTGATTTATAGATGAGAAAACATAACCATGATAGTCAAGGAGAGCCGTTCTACAAGCAGTGCAGGTACCACTGGAATTTGAACCCATCTGTGCTCAGTTTGTGCTAAACTTCCCCTCCTTGTATCCTGTTACAGAGCGCCAGGTGGGCACCTGCTTCTCAGTGCTTATCAGAGGTCAGTGTGCTGCAGGTCTCACTGGCCACTACACTCACAGACAGTGCTGCTGTGACAAGGGCAGGTGCTGGGCGACTGGTCCATCTCCAAAGCTGTGTCCTCCACGGGGTTCTGGTGAGTGGTAGTTTGAGTTTCTAAGTAGAGAGGTCATGGGTGGGATCAATGGCCTGGCTTCAGATTCTGTCCTATGTTTTATTATTGTTGTTGTTGTTGTTGTTGTTTTATTTTTTATTATTGTGTGACGAACCACCATATATGGACTTCCCATGCTTCAGCATTGCCAGGGCATAAATTTATTCAAATTCATTATTGTGTGATGGGAGAACCATTCATGCACATGCATGCGGAAGTTAGAGAACAACTATGTGAAGTCGATTCTCTCCCTCTGCCTTTATTCAGCTCCCCACGCTCGCAAGGCAAACACCTTTCATCACTGGCCTTCCAACTCTGTTCTGTGCAGGTGAATTCCTGAGACTGTGTGCCCAAGGACTCCCACTGCTGCCCGCCTATGCAGACCTCTTCCCTGGACTCTCAGAAGTTGGATCCAATAACCCGGGCTCTGCCCTAGGGCCAGCACAACACAACCACCGTGGTTCCAATGGGCATGGGCACCAAGGTTCCACACTGAGCTCTGGCAACTCCAACAGCGGTGAGCCCTGGTGGGGTAGGGTGTTTCAAAAACTAGGGCTGGACTGAGCCTGAGGAAGCAATCCTGAAGAAGGGAAGGAAGCTTCTCTTTGATGGAGTTAGGGTTTTGGATAAGGAGTCCCGGGGTGAAACTATAGTTGGCCTTCCATATTTGCTGTTTAAACTAACATTAGAAAATACTGGAGAAGAAAACATCTGCCAACTGATTTCATTGTTTTATGAACAACATATAAGAACTATCTGTAGGAGCTGGCTCTTCCAGAGATCCAAATTGGGAGCCCACAACTGCCTGTAACTCCAGCTCCAGAAAATCCAATACCAGAAGAGTCTGGCCTCTGGAGGAACTTTGCACTTGTGTGCATACACACATGGACACAAAAAAGTCAATCTTTTAAAAATAAATATATGCACACACCCAACACACTCACACTTAAGTTCTTTCTCTCTTCCTCAAACATACACACACACAAATATACATATACATACACAAAAAGAATACTAGCCTAGCACTGTATTGTATCAGGAACTATAAGTTATCCATTACTACTTGAAGTCCACATGAGGGACGTGGGGAATGTGACACAGTTGGTAGAGTGCTTTCCTAACGTGGGAAGCCATGAGTTTCTTGTCCTGCACAATACACTGCATAAAACAGTCATGGGAGTGCACATTTGTAATCTGAGAACTGGGGCTTGGAATTCAAGTTCATCCTCAGCTACATAGTTAGAACAAAGCCAGCCAGGACTTGGTGAGATGCTGTCTCAAAACAAAAAATAAATAAGGACCGTGGAGAGGGCTCAGTTGCTGAAGTGTTTGCTGTGCAATGATGAGGACCTAGGTTCAGTCCCCAGAACCCGCATTTAAAAATCCAGATTGTAGTGACATGAGTTTGTAATTCCAGTGCTGGAGAAGTAGAGACAAGAGGACCCCTAGGACTCCCTAGCCAAGCAGCCTAGCCCTAGGTCCAGTGACAGACCCTGCTGAACATGAAAAGGGTAAGATGGGGGACTGGAGAGATGCTCAGTAGGTAAAGGACTTGATGTGCAAGCGTGAGGGTTTGAGTTCAGATTTACAGACCCT
This sequence comes from Ondatra zibethicus, assembly GCA_004026605.1. Taxonomy (NCBI): domain Eukaryota; kingdom Metazoa; phylum Chordata; class Mammalia; order Rodentia; family Cricetidae; genus Ondatra; species Ondatra zibethicus. The sequence goes on along the minus strand of PVIU01001973.1, from coordinate 121,338 downwards.
GCATCAGCTGAGCACAGTGGCACACATGCAGAATCCCAGGGAGTGTTCCTGCTGTAATATGGGAGAGACAGGAGAGCCTCTGGAAGCCCAGGACCATCAGTCTGGCATAAGCAGAGGCGACGAGACCCTGTCTCAAACAAGTGGAAGGGACAAACTGACACGGCATCCACACGTGCACTGCATCTTATTCTTTAAGGCAGGGTGTATCACTGGACCTTGAGCTCATCAATAGCACACACACACACACACACACACACACACACAGAGAGAGAGAGAGAGAGAGAGAGAGAGAGAGAGAGAGAGAGAGGTGCCACATGCAAAAAGATTTTAAAACTTAAATTTATGAAAACAAGGTGAATGACTTCTAAAAAAGACACCTAATGTTGATCTCTGGCCTACATGTGCATATGCACAAACACACGTGTTCTCCTCTCTCTCTCTCTCTCTCTCTCTCTCTCTCTCTCTCTCTCTCACACACACACACACACACACACACACACACACACACACACAACATGTGCCTGTGAGGGACATTTTACCCTCAAACCCTAGTAAGGAGTTTTACTCTACACTTGAGGCTCTGTGCCCAAGGTGAGGGCCTAGTCCTGAGGTGGGCACCTGAATAGGCAAACTTGAACAAGAAGATGGTGTGGTTTCTGAGCCAAACATGTCAAAAGCTCCACTGGTATCATAACCCAGAGGCAAAGCTCAGGCTCTGGCTGGGTTTCCAGGCCATGTTCATCAAGGAGGTGTGTGTGGGTATGACCATCCACTCATTAACCATATATGCACCCATGTACCCACCTAACCATCCATCCATTCACCTACTCATCCACTCACCCAACCCTTTGTCCACCCACCCATCCACTCATCCACTCATTCCTCTATCCATTCGTCCATCCACACATCTGCCCACCCACACATCCATCCTTCTGTCCATCCATCCATCTATCCATCCATCCATCCATCCACCCATCCATTTGCTCATGTACCCACCCATATAGCCAAATATCTACCACCCATTGATCTACCCATTGACCAGCATACTCATCCATTCATCCCTTATTCATCACCCATCCATCCACCCACCTAGCCAACCGTCTACCCACTCACACTTCTACACCTCTATTCATTCACCCACCCATCCATATGACCACCTTTCTACCCATCTTCTTTTCTTTCGTCCATTCATCTATCCAAGAGTGGAGGAAATGGAGAGAGGGAGCCTGGCCAAGGGAAGATGATACCTCCTGACTGCCTGTGGTTTCCTCTGCACAGATATGGATGAGTCTATCATCCATAATGACCTTTGCCACCTAGGCTGCTTTATCAACAGAGAAGGCAGCTTTCAGTGTGTGTGCAATGCAGGTTACAAGCTCAGCCCTGAGGGGAGGAATTGCATGGGTGAGTTGAGGTTGTACAGTTGAGCAGGCTGTTGATGTACCCAGGGTTCTGCAGATCTTAAACAGGTAATCACAACTGCTGTGAGCTCAAGGGGGTCAGCATTCCACATTGCTCCCAGTTCTTACTCCTAACAACTAACTGCTCTAGCCTGTGAACTCTGGGTTCAACTGAAAATCCTTACCTCAATAAGTAAGGTGGGGAATGATAAGAAAGGGACACCAATATCAAGCATGTATGGATGCTACACCACCACACAGGCAAACAAACAAAAACCTGAAAAAAAAGCCCGCGTGATGTAACCCATGCTGATCACCACCAGCAGCATCCTGCAGCCAGAGCCGTAACTCTGTTAGTTGATATATCACCTGTTACAAGGAGAGGAGAGGCCCTTTGTTGTAAGGAGAGAGGGGCCCTTTGTCCCGACCGCCCGGCTAGCTTACACCCTAAATAACCACACAGAAACTGTATGTATTAATTAAAAAACTGCTTGGCATTAGCTCTAACTTCTTATTGGCTAACTCTTACATATTAGTTTAACCCATCTCCATTAATCTGTGTATCGCCACGTTCCAGTGGCTTACTGGAGATTCTAACTGACGTCCATCTCAGGCTGGGGATCCATGGCTTCTCTCACTCTGCCCTTCCTCCCAGCATTTAGTTCTATCTTCTTTGCCTACCTAAATTCTGCCCTATCAGGTCCAAAGTAGTTTCTTTATTAATTAACCAATGAAAGCAACACACGAACAGAAAAACTTCCTACACCAATCACCACAACCAACTCTGGGTTTCCATGAGACTCACTCTTGGGGTTGTACAGGCTCTGTGGAGAAACATACATGCAATCATGCATTGCTTAACAAAGGGAACACACCTTGAGAAATGGACTACTTGGTAATTTTGTGTTGTGTCAATGTTTTAGATCTTGCTTCACACACATGTGTGTGGCATATGTTAATCACTTTATGTTGTCTCGGTGCAGTGGAAACCAAGGTTAGGGATTAGACAGTGACTTAGTTTTAGAATTTGCCAAGGGCAAACCTGACTCCTCAGTGGTAGATTCTGAGCAAATTCTCTACTACTGAAGCCATGTCCTAGCTCCTGATTGGCAGATTCTGGACAGGCACTCCACTGCTGGTCCATCATCCAAGCTCTCACTGGAAGATCCTAAGCAGGTGACCTACTACTGAGCAAATCTTCTGGCCATATTCCAGTATGTTAAAGTATATTCTATTCTAGAATATCCCAGTATAGTCTAGTCAGAGTCTCTACCACTGAGCCACAACCCAAGACTTTCACTGGGAGATTCTAGGCAGGAGCTCTCTTGCTGAACTACAGCCTTAGCCCTCCTCTAGGCATTACTTTGTAAGGTAAATGGATGGAGTTACTTAGAACAATATTTAGTACATAATAAAGAGCCAGGCAGTGTGGTGACATCAACCTTCAGCATGAGAATGCCACATCTTATCGCTCTTTGAATCTATCTCTGTTGGGGTTGGGAATCTCAGGCAAGTGATACGAACTGATAATCCTGCCAAAGTGTAACAATGATAGGACCCAGTGATCAACCATTCCTCTGTGCAGATGTGAGGCTGGGGCTGTGTTTCCTACCCTGGGATGAGAATGACTGTGGAATTCCCCTGCCTGGCAAGTACCGGATGGATGTCTGTTGCTGCTCCATTGGGACATCATGGGGAGCTGAGCGCAAGGTTTGCCCAGAGCCCAGCTCCCCAGAATTCTTCAAACTGTGTCCCCAAGGGCTGGGCTTTGCCAGCCAGGACTTCCTGTCTGGCCGACCCCTCTATAAAGGTTAGTCTGGGGAAGGGGACACCAAAGGAAAAAGGTCCTGGAAGGAAAAGAAGAGTGGTAAAGGGCACAGTTTGGGCAAAGGTCTGATGGTAGGAAGCATTATTAGGTAGGAGGTTTAGTATCCAAGGCATAGTGATATAAGACTGTCATCCCAGCACTCAGGAAGTAGAGGCGGGAGGACCAGAAATTCAAGGTCAGCTTGGGTTGGGCTACATGAGACTCTCAATATGAATCAAAAAACAGGGTTGGTATGATAATGCAGTTGATGTAATGTTTGCCTTGCAAGCATGAGGACCTGAGTTCAATTCCCAGCAACCATGTAAATTCTTGGGTACAAGTTAAACAGATGTAATCTGATAGCTGAGCAGACAGAGACAGATAGATCCCTGGGGCTCACTGGCCGCCCAGCCTAGGTCAGTCCCAGGATAGTGAGAAAGCTTGTCTGAAAAATCAAAGATGATTTTCCCTCCTCAAAGCTCCTGAGAAACAACAGTTAAGGCTGTCTTCTGGCCTCCACATACACAGGTGCGTGCACGCACACACACACACACACACACACACACACAAGTGTGGTGGTGCATGCCTGTCAAGCCAGTGCTTGGCAAGTGGAAGCAGGAGGTCAAGGTCTCCCTTGACTGCATAATGAGTTTGGTACTGTGTTAAAAAAGAAAAAGAAGAGATAGCAGGATGGCTCAGCAGGTAGAGGCATTTTCCTCTGGGGCCTGGCACTATGAGTTCAAGCCTCAGGAGGCACACAGTTGAAGGAGAGAGCCAACTCCCAAATTGCTTTTCTGACCTCTACAGCGTGTGCATCCACATACATGCATAAAACATAAATATGAAAGACTTTTAAGAGAGAGGGATGTTAGCAAGCTCAAGAGGTAAGAACCTAGGGAGGGCTTAGTGTATGAATCCCAGACTAAAGACCTTCGGTGTGGTTTATCTGACCTTGTTTCCAACCCGTACTCCAGATGTGAATGAATGCAAGGTGTTCCCTGGCCTATGCACACATGGCACCTGCCGCAATTCTATGGGCAGCTTCCACTGCTCCTGTGACAAAGGCTTTGCCCTGGATTCCCAAGAAAGGAACTGCACAGGTAGGTGCCACTCCCCACCTGGTGAGGACAGGTCATGCATGCAGGAATTTGTGGGAGGGGTCCCTGAATTGAATGTTAAGTTTCATTCATCAATCTCCTTTTAACATACCCAGTTATGGATGTGGCCTAAGACAGCTCACTACCCTGTCTGGGCTGCAGGGATCTCTACTGTCTATGGAAGGCAGGCCAAGACTACCTCTGAAAGGAAATTTCTTGCCCTTTTTCTGTGTTCACCTGAGGAGGTACTTCTCCTTCCTGGACTCAGCTCAGTTTCTTGGGGCTCTTGGGCAACCCTCATGTCTACAGAGACCCAGCCCCATATGTCCTCTTATTTGAAACCCCTGGCCTGTGGATCCTCATGTTTGCACACACAGACCTCTAGTCCATATGCCTCTGTCCCCACAGACATCGATGAATGTCGTATCTCGCCTGACCTCTGTGGCCACGGTTCCTGTGTCAACACCCCAGGCAGCTTTGAGTGTGATTGTTTTCCTGGTTTCACTAGTGACTCTTTGCTGATGAAGAACTGCGTGGGTGAGTGGTGGCAGGGTGAGGCCATGGCAGAGAGAGAGCCATGGGCAGGAGGGACATCCAGAAGAGGGACACCAAGCATGCTGCTGCTGTGCAGATGTGAGGAGAAGCTGTAGTGTGCTGTTGGACTACCGTGGGATACTGTCATTAAGAGAGCACATTGAGAATGTGTGCCTTTTGGGGAAAGGGGCTACCCCCAGAGAAACCATTTAAGAAGAATCTAGCTTGCACATAGACTTATAATGCCATCCCTCGGAAGGCTAGGGCAGGAGGATTACCAATTCCAGGCCAACCTGAGCTATATAACAAGGCCCTTTCTCCAAAATAAAAAAAAGTCCCCATCATTCACTTTGTTATTTACTCAGCAAACATGTCACACGCATTCAGTGGATTGGGGTAATGCAGAGAGCTTAAGCACAAAGGGCTTATAACTCCATGGGAAGACAAATGAAGCTGGTCTTGAAGGGTTAAAAAAGGACACAAAGTTGGGTGAAGTAAGGAAGGGGACTATAACTGGGAGTAAGAGTAAGGTAAAGATCAAAGTGTGTTCCAACTCTCAAAGAACTAGCTAAAAAGCCTTTCCCAAAAAAACAAAATTATTATATGGTCTGATGGGAATAAGGACCCAGGGGATATACCTATTCTGTGAGGTTGGGAAGGTGGCTGAGGAGAGTGAGAGTCAATGGGGGTAGAGAGAACAGGAAGTGGCTGAGAGATGGGGATGAGTGGGATGGTTCAGTGGGTAAAGGTTCAGGAGGCCAAGCATAACAACCTGAGTTTGCTCCGTGGTATCTGCATCATACAAGGGGAAAAGGAACTGCCACAAGTTGTCCACTGTGACCTTCACACACTTGCCACAGTGGCTGGAGGAACAGCATGTGTGAAGAATCTGGGGTGCACCTAAGTGTTTAGGGAAATTCTGAGAAATGACACAGAGACCAGGACACATGCAAAAGCCCTGGGGTGGGTGTGAGAGGTAGAAGGATAGGTATGGCTGGAATGCAAACAGGTGATGAAGGGTGCCACACGGAGAAGCTTCCCTAATTGCCCCACCCTCGGGTCAGCATCATCAGCCTTCTGTCTTTCCACGTGTCCAGATGTAGACGAATGTGCTAGGGACCCGCTGTTCTGCCAGAGAGGCACCTGCATCAACACGGAAGGGAGCTATGAGTGTCACTGTCCCCCTGGACATGAGCTGAAGGCCCAAGGCACTGCCTGTGAAGGTGAGCTTGCAGCAAGGTATGAAAGAGTGGCAGGGTCCGGCACATGCTCACATCTGTGTGTCTATCCAAATGTACAGTAAAAATGTGAGATGAAGTGTGTTTATGTGTCTCTGAAGATCAACCTGTGTATGTCTGTTTGCATCCACAAGATTGTGTGGGGGGGTGAGTATGAAATGGAAAAGTGTGTGTGTGCGTGTGTGTGTGAACATATGTGCATGGGTAGTGGTTTGTATAGTTATGTCTCGTGTGCGCAAGGGAGTAAGGTGGTTAATATTGTCCACCTGACAGGATCTAAAATCACCTAGGAGACAAAGCTCTGGCATGTCTGTGGGGGAGTTCAAGTTCCTAGATTAAGTTCATGGGGGTGGGGAATTACCCAACCTGAATGTAGGTGGCATCATCCCATGGGCTGGGGTTCTGATCTGACTAAAAAGGAGAAGGGAGCTGAGTGCCAGCGTTCGTCCTGCTCCGTTTCCTGGTGGATGCTCCCATCACCATGACTACCTTACCGTGATGGACTGTATCTAACTGTGAGCCTAAGTAAATGCTTCTCCCTTGAGCCGCTTTTCTCAGATGTTTTGTCATAGTAATGAGGAAAGAAACAAATACAAATGGGAAGTGTATCTGTGAACACACCCATGAAGCTCTATCTGTGCAAAAGCAAATGTGTTGGTGAATCTATGTGCAGGTGTGTGTGGCTGTGCAAGGGCAAATTTTTGCATTTGAGTATGTGTGCATATAGATGAGCCTATAAGAGGACATATATGTATATTTGGGTGTGACTGTATAGGCAATGAGCAGATCTATGTATTTGCATGTGAATGAACATTGGTGTGTGTGGGTGTGTACCTTTAAGAGTATATGTGAGGATGAGGCACAGATTCATGTTAATACAAGGGGAGATGCGTTCATGTTGGAGACTCTCCTTTCTGTGACCAAGACTGTGGTCCCATGGTCTGAAGGAGTACAGTCCAGCCTGGCAGGGAAGCCATGGCTACAGGAGCAACTAGCCACATTGTATCCACAGTCAGGAAGTAGAGTATTTAGGAAGTGCAGCTGAGTTATAAAATGTCAAAACTGGTCCACAATGACCCACTTCTCCCAGTGAGGCTCACCTTTTAATGGTTGTCTCAAATAGCAGGACGAGCCTGGGACCATGTTCAATCACAAGAGCTTATGATAAGAGCAAATATAAGGGTGTGTTTCAGTGTGCATTTATGTAAACACACACAGTATGAGTGTATCTGAGTGTGTCTGGGTGTGGGTTCATATTTGCACACGGACGAATGTGTGAGTATAAGGTGTGTTTATATCATGCCTCTAGGTGCGAGCATGTTTCTTCAGACGAATGCATGTGTCTGCAAACGTGCATGACTTTGAGTTGTGCATGATTAAAAGATATATTTGTGAGTAGACAGGCAATCAAAGGGTGGGATGCTGGTGCAAGCAGCCAGAGTGAGCTCACTGGGATGCATGTGATGGTGGATAGGGGCTCCACCAGAAGTAAGGCTGCTCTTTCACCAGAAACTCTGTCACCAGCCATATGTGTTCCTCCCACCAGACATCAATGAATGCACCATGAGCCTCTGTCCCCATGGCCAGTGCATCAACATCATCGGTGCTTTCCATTGCTCCTGCCACACAGGTTTCCAGAGCACTCCTGATGGCCAGGGCTGCATGGGTGAGACCATGCCATCTCTAGGATGCTCTCTACAGTTCCCTGCACAACACAGTTCTTCCCAGCCTTATTTCCGAGCTCCTCTGAGTTCCTGCCCCTAATTCAGCCCAAGCTCACCAACCTGGTTCCCCTCTTGTCTGCTCCTGCAGACATCAAAGAATACCAAGTCCAGAAACAGTGGCTATGAAGTACAGTGCACAAACATGAAGGGAAGCTTCCAATGCAGCTTTTGGCAGGATGCCCAGTAAAAGAGCATGCATAGGGTAGTGGGTGTATCCTACGCCCTCTGCTTGGGATGTGAGCACCAGAGAAGGCCTAGGCTAGACAGTAATCTCACACAAAGCTAGGACTACCAGCCAGATCCCAAATTTATCTAAGCTCTGAAAAGGATCCTGAACTCTTCATACGTCCCTGTCCCCCTTCAACCCATCTCCTATCCTTGCTTCTCAAGATGTGGATGAATGCGAAGACAACCTAGGCATCTGTGGAGAAGGCCAGTGTACCAACATGCCAGGATCTTACCATTGCATTTGCTATGACGGTTTCTCACTCTCACCAGACATGAAGATTTGTGTAGGTAAGCAGCAGGGGCTGGTGGTTAGGGACACACTCTGAACACACCTCTTCATAGCCTGTGTGATTCTGTCATAGAAACAGAGACCCACCCCCAACCTTATTGTTCCCCTTTGCATTTAACATTCACCATATGTCCAACACCTATCAGAAACCTATGCTCGTTCCACAGTCTGTGCACTAATAACCATAGGCAAAGGGTGGTTGGTTGGTTGGTTGGTTGGTTGGTTTAACCAAAGGCGTTGAGCATTGTTCAGAACAGAACTGTTTGCAGATCTCTGTTTGAGGACCACCCCAAAGCTCTTTGGACAGCACAAATCCCTGTTTTCACCAGGCCACAGGCAGTCCTTCCTCCTGGGGAGTAGACGCATACTGGGCACCTCGTCAGGGCAGAGCTGAGCTAGAACAGACAAGTTCCCAGTGGTAACAAGCCCACCAAAGGCTTTCTAACCCAGTAGAGCTGAAGAGTTTCAGCTAGGAGGAATGTCAGAGAACACCTTTCAGAAGGTGCTAATGAGAAAATACAATTGAGGCAACACTTCTACCCAGAAGGCATGTCCTGCTTTTTAACATAACAGGGCATTGCCTGCGAAGTTCAAATTCCAGAACCATGCAATTGAGTTAATCACCCCCAAAAATTTTCAATGCAGTTCTCACAGAGTTTTAAGTAAGTTTATGATTTTATTTGGGGCCACACTCATAACTATCCTACATGTAGTCTATAAGCCAAGGGTTAGACACCCCAGCACACCATCCAAATACATGTTAGCATAAATGCATTGACAAACCTGGCTAGCTTTGTGAAATACAGGTGAGTGTATGGGGCCTCTTTCCTCGGCTTGGGCTGTGAGGACCAGAGAGGAACACCTAGCGATCTTGGTGAAATACAGCCCTTGTTATATATATTTAAGCTTGTATTACTTTGGGGGACTCAAACAAGGTGTGTTCCATAAAAAATGCACTGTGAGATGCTCATAGAAACTTATAACTACCCTGACCTGGGCCAGCAGCTCCATTCTTCAGTGACAGGAGCGTAAGGGAGAGGACCAGGGAATCAGAAGATAAAGACAACAAGAAAGTTTAGGACCAAGAGGTCTTATATAAGCTATGTCTCATAACAATCAAGTTTATTAGGAAGAACAACATCTTATATACAGTTTGCTAGGCGGGGGATGGAACAGAGTCAGCAGAAAGCCATCATACAATGGGATCTTCATTGCATGAAGCTAATCAAGCAATGTTACACAAAGAGAGCACAGTAGATCTCAACTTCATCACAATCTGAACACACAGCAGCCTTGGGACTGGTAACTACATTATCTTCAGAGGAAAAAGTCAAGTTTCTGGGAAGTAAAACCTTAACTCTTTTGAGGTGTTAACCCTAGACCCAGACTGAACCTTGACAAGTCTGCCACTGGGCAAGGACACAGAGCTAGGTTCCATTTGTCCTTTCATTGGGGCCTCTGAGAAACCTTGGATGGGCCTGACTCACTATCTAATGCTGGTCCTAGAGGGAGCGCTCAACCTGTGTAGTAATTTGTTTCTGTTGCTGTGATAAAAAAAAAAAACCTCAACAAAAATCAATGTAGGGGTTTAAGGAGTCTACTGTAGCTTATAATTTCATGTTAGAATTTGTCTTTCTGTATGGGAGGTCAAGGCAGGAACTTCAGACACAGGGTGGTCATGTCACATCCACAGTCAAGAATAGAGAGATGTGAATACCTACTGACATGCTCACAAGCCAACCCAGTGTAGACAATCCTTCACTGAGGATGTCTTCCTAGGTGATGCTAGGTTGTGACAAGTTGACAATCAAAACTAACCATCACACTTTTCTTTGCAGACACCCACACAGCCTAGTAGGAGATTCTGCTGTGTGGCAACTACTCAGGAATACTAGCGATCTCCCTCATATGGCCTGCCTCCGTTCCCTAGCCCTACCCCTAACCCTATTCCTCTCCCATCACCCAGCCCTCATAACCCATACCCTATCCTCACTACAGATGTGAATGAGTGTGACGTGAATCCCCACTTCTGTCTCCATGGGAACTGTGAGAATATAAAAGGATCCTTTACCTGTCATTGCCAGCTGGGCTATGCCATCAGAAAGGGAGCTCCAGACTGCTCTGGTGAGTGAAGTCAGCCAGCTGGAGCCAGAGAGATCCAAAGAGCCAGCTTGAAGATCATTAGCACTGTCTCCATGCCTTAGGATAGAAGGCAACGAGATTCATTCTAACCGTTTCCACTAATGAAACCTCTTGACAAAAAAGCACCCTGGGAGCCTCTTAACGAGCTCAATAGAGGGAACCCCAAAGGAGAGAGCAGCATTCCCAAAGCAAGCAAGCCAGATGGTTTTTGCATGATACATGGATTAGCATTTAAACATCTAACTAGTTAGAGAATTCACATGTCAGATCAAACACAAATCAACACACACCAGGTGACTTAGAACCCCAGGATATTTTCTCTGTCCAGAATGACAGCTAGGAGGCTGGAATCGGGGCATGGGTGGACAGAAAGGACCTGCCCGAGGCATCTCTCCAGCTTCTGGTTGTTTGTTGGCAGTCTGTGGTAGAATTTTATTCACAAAAGCATTATACCCACAGCTGCCTTTATATTTGCCTGGTATTCTTCTCTGTCTGTCTGTGCCCAAATTCCTCTCTTAGGAGAGCTGATTGAATCAGGATGCAAAACAAACCATGATAACACTGTAACTCAGTGGCATCTACAAAAATCATCTTTAACTAAGGTCACCTTCATAGATGTGGGAGGTCATAATTCTGTGCCTGTGTGTATGTGTGTGTGTGTGTGTGTGGTTTTGTATCTACACACACACAACTCTGTTTTTGTGAGAGGGGATACATGTTCGAGTAGATGCATGTGCTTATAGAGACCATAGGTCAACCTTGAGTCATTTCTCATATCCACCCTACTTCTCACTGAATTTGAGGCAGGGCAATTAGGCTAGGCTGTCTGGCCAGTGAGTGTGAAGAAATCATTCTGTCTCTGCTTCTCCTGACATAGGATTATAAGCACGTCCCACCATGTTTGACTTTTTATATGGGTGCTAGAGATTGAACTCAGGTCCTTAAGTTTATATAGCCCGCACTTAACCAACTGAACTGTCTCTCAGGCCTACACAGTTCTTTAAACATTTTGCTTACATATGTATGTATTTTGAAGCACTGGGGATCAAACCCAGAACCTTTCTCATGCTAGGCACACACTCTATCAGTGAACTGCCCATCCAGTGAAACTCCAATACTTTTTTGAAGTTATTAGGGTTGATATAAACTTTTACTTTAAAATTTATTTATAATCAAGCATAGTGACTCATAGCTGTTACACCTGTACTCAGGAGATCAAAGCAGAAGGATCTCAAGTGCCAGGCCAGCCTGTTCTACATAGTGAAACCATGTCTGTCTCAAAACAACAAAATAACGGGCTTGGGTATGGTCAGTGCTAGAGACCCTGCCTGGAGTGTGCAAATCCCTGAGTTCAATGACCAGGCTCTATGAAGACAGACAGATAGATAGAAATAGATAGGTAGATGGATGATATATAACCTTTATTTTAAAATGATGGATGAAAGATGATAGACAGACAGATAAATAGATACCTTTAAAAAGGAATGGATGGATGAGAGATAGATGATCGATAACTAACCTTAGAAAAATGAGTTGATTGATGGATGAAAAATAAAATATGTTCATGCAAGTCAAAGTGAGGGACTATATAGAAAAATGTTTATTTAGTAAACAGTGGCTCACACTGATTCAGAATTGGAAAACCTAGTGTAGATAGGAATCTTGGTTTAACTGTTCATTGGATAATTGCACAATGTCTACCATGAGTCTCTCGTGCTGCCTGACATTTCCAGTCATTTCTGAGGGCCACTGCAAGTCAAATCTGGTGGCCTTGAGGCTTCTTTCTTGGGCTATAAAAGAAAACAGAAGGTCCTTGGGAAGGCCAGTCTTGCATCTGTCTTTCTATTGCTGCTTCTCTGAGTCTTCCCTGCTGTGGCTGCTTCCTACCACTGTTCCCTCTTCCCTCAGATGTGGATGAATGTGAGTTTAAAAGACGCAATTGTGACAGGCACGCCTCCTGTCTCAATATCCCTGGGAGTTTCATCTGTAGATGCCACCCAGGCTGGACTGGGGATGGCTTCAAATGCCACGGTGAGTACCTAGGGGCAGGACATCCCTGAAAGATAGGTGGAAGGCAAGGCAGGATTAACGGTGGAGACTAGGAGAGGATCTGTGGGAACTGTGGGTCTGGGATTGGAGAGTCAGTCTCCCCACAGCCTCAGTCCATGCCGGGGGATCCCGGCTCTGTCTGCTGCAGACCTGGATGAATGTGCCATCCAACAACATCGTTGTGCTCCGGAAGCTGACTGCCTCAATACCCTGGGCTCCTACCACTGCACATGCCAACCAGGATTTGTTGGAGATGGCTTATTCTGTGAAGGTGAGGTGGAGGGCGGGGCCTGAATGGGACAACCATGGTACCAAAGTTGTCCTCCCCTGTCACGTGGGTACTAGAGGGTCCATGTCCTTAGCTCACAGAGCCACTCTCTGTATGTCCACCTGTCCTCTCTTTTGGTTACCACCTTTTTTTTCCTGCTTTTTAAAAAATTATTGTGATTACATTGTGTGTGTGCAAAAATGTGTGAGAGGATGCACTCATGTACAGGTGCACATATATGTGAGTACATGTGGAGGCCAGAGGTTAACTTCAAGTTCCTTCCTCAGGAGTCATTCACCTTGGGCTGGTGGTTAGTTATGGGTTTTCGTTTGATTGGTCTATTGGTTAGTTTGGGTTGGGTTATTGTTGTTCATTTGTTTGTTTCGCTTTGTTTGGAGACAGTTTTTCTGGTTGGGACCCCTAGGACTTGCCAATTAAGCTATACTGGTTGGTCAGTGATCTCCAGGGATTCAGGGATCTCTATCTCCCCAGAATGGAGTACACATTTGTGCCACCACATCTGGCTTTTTCCACCTGGGTGCTGGAGGTCAAACTGATTCTTATGTTAATGTAGCAAGAATTTACCAGCTGAGCTATCTCCGCAGGCTTTTTGCTCCCCAGTTCTTTCATTATTAGTTTTTCCTTATGATCTACACCACTGTAGTCCAGTTAATCCTCTTCTTGCTTCCTTGACTGTGAATCTGTGTGCATCCAACTGGACTCTACATGTCAGGGGCCACCTTTTCACTCCTAATCCCCCATCTTGGTTATCTGCCTATTTAGAGTCAGCATCTGAGTTCCCAGGGCTCTCACCTGAGATTCTGGATGAGAGTAAATGGTTAAATCCAAGGCACTTCCTGCCCATTCAATGTGGGTCCTAACCCAGTTGGTTCTCAGCCCTATGCTCTCTCAGACAAGGATGAATGCATGGAGAATGTGGGCCTCTGTGATAATGGACAGTGCCTCAATGTACCTGGCGGGTACCACTGTGAATGTGATATAGGCTTCACCCCTACCAAGCACCAGCGAGCTTGCTGGGGTAAGTCTCAGCCTAGCCCTGTCCAACCCAGTGGGTGTACACAGTGGGCTAGTTTCCAGAGCATACGATCAAACATGGTAGGCTGAAATGAGATCCCTGCAGATGTGGATGAATGTGCTCTTGGGAACCTGTGCATGTTCGGGAACTGTGAAAACCTGCCTGGAATGTTCCACTGCATCTGTGAGGATGGCTATGAACTGGACAAAACTGGAAGCAACTGCACAGGTATGGAGTCACCCTGGCTGGGGAGTGAAGAACACAGGACCAAAAGTAGGGGGACATGGCTTGCTCCCACACTACACCCACCTTAACTTCTCTTCTAAAATAGTTTCCACCACCCCCTTTTGTGTATATGTGTGTATTGGGGAGTATGTTCCTATGTATATGCGTCTGGTATATGTGTGAGCAAATATGCATGTGAGTCCAGAGGAGGATGTCAGGCATCCTGCTCTATCACGCTCCACCCCCGAGACAGGATCTGTAGCTGAACCTGGAGCAAAGCTGGCAGCCAGAAAGCTGGAGCAATCCTCCTGCCTCCACTATTAACCCTAGTGTTGCAGGAGAGCACTCAAGCTTTTTACAGTGGTACTGAGAATTTGAGCCCAGGGCTTTGTGCTTGTACAAGTGTTCTTACCTGCTTAGGCAGCTTCTTCAGCCCTCACTACTCCTTTATTTTATATGTAGGAGAGCTTTGCCTGAATGTGTGTAAGTACACCACATGCGTGCCAGGTGCCCAGGGAGAATAGAAGAGGGACTCCCTTGGAACTGGAGTGACAGGCAGTTGTGAGCCACCATGTGGGTGCTGGAAACCAAACTTAGGTCCTTTGCAAGAGCAACAAATACTCTCAACTATTGAGCCATCTTTCCATCCCCACTTTCTGTTTTTAATCATTGTGATCCTTGCTGTTTAGTTTCATTTCTGTTGGTTGATAAAGTATCCTGGAAGCAAACAACTTAGGAGAGAAAAGAAAGAAGTCAGTTTCCACCCTCAAGTCTACCACTGTGGGCAAGTCACAGCAGCAGGATCTAGAGACAGCAAATCATATCACATTCACATCAAAGAGCAGAGAGAGAACAAATGCATGGAAAATAAATTCATGCATGCTTGTTTCTTTGCTTATGCAAAGAAGCTTCATTTCTCTACTCCTCTAAGAGTGCTTAGGGAATGGTACAACTTCATCTTCCCACATCAATTAATTTAACTAATACAACTCCCACAGACATGTCCCAGGCCAATCCAATGGAGACAGTCCCTCACTGAAACTCTCTTCCCATGTTATTCTAGGTTGTGTTCAGTTGATTATTGAAAGTGACCATCAGAGTTGCCCTCTCATCATCCCCTGAGCAAATGCAGTGGACAAATGAAGTGCCCTCTGCACCACATCTGCTAAAATGGTCCCCTACCCCAGTGTCTGTAATAACAGGTGGTGAAAATTTTCTGCATTCTATCTAGGTGTCTTTTGCCACCACTAGCTTTCCTATAGACTATATGTAAATATATGGGCTCAGTCATGTGCCAATAAAACTTTATTGATACAAACAAGCACTGATCACATTTGGCCTTCAGCATGGTTTTCCAACACCTCAATCAAAGGTGTTTTCTAATCTTAGTTTCATATGTTGGCTGTGGAAAACTCAGGAATGAAGAGTGTGGAAGGGGATAAACCTAGGCCAAATGGAACTGAGCAGAGGAAGAGAGATTGCTGAATGGCCAAGGCAGACTCTTGAGGCCATGTCCTCTTTGGCTCCATCCGAGGGAACAACAAAGATTCATACTCCAGCACCTGAGTGGGCCCATTGAAATCTATAGCCACTCAGGAGAAAGGGTGGGATAGGGTACAATGAGGTCTCTTAGCAGATGATGGTGTGTGTGCCTCACAGATGTCGACGAGTGTGCAAATCCTGTGAACTGCATCAATGGCCTATGTGTTAACACCCCTGGCAGCTACCTCTGCAACTGCCCCCAGGACTTTCAGCTCACCCCCAGTGGGACTGGCTGTGTTGGTGAGTACACACCTGGTAGCATCTGGGTAACTCAGGAGTTGGTATTGCTGTCAGGGCTATAGCCTGGGTCACCTTAGATGTCAACTTGTGAAGATTTTCCTGCTCCCAACATGCAGGACAAGTGTGGGCTGAGAAGTCATTTATTGTGATATTGCCTTCTGGTCTAGACACACATGGTAACATGCACTCACAATTTTACACACATGCATACCTTCCCTGCCCAGTCAGGAGTATATTCAACCACTACATACTAACATGCAGGCATGTATGGAGGCATATACAGTTGTTACACATAGAAATACATGGTTCTAGTCAAGGAAACAGCAAACATGGTTACATGCAAAAAACTACATTGGGTAAGACAGACAACTGCACAGAGATGTGTAATTATACACAGCATGGTTACAGCCAGAGAAAAACACTGAGGCACACACAATTACCATGGAGACACACTTACAGAGACAATGTTTAGACACACATTACATGTAGTTTCTTAGAAGACAACAGTTACCCACAAAAACACAACTGCATGCAAACACAGTTATATACAGGGACAGCAACTGCATATACAGAGGCACACACAATTACACACACATATAATTACAGTCAGAGACAACATCTATACACATATACACAGTTACAGTCAAGTTACACATGATATATATAAACTCACAGTTACACAGACACAGGTAGATACAGAGACAACCATTACACACATAGAAGCACAATTCTATACATAAGCACATATAGTTACATGTAAGGATATATATAGTATAGTCAGAGATACCATTTGCATACATACATATGCATGCAGTTAACATACAAGATCAAATTGCACACAGAAAAACCCTTAACTACAGATCCATAGACACACAGAGAGACTATTGTAACACAGAGATACATAATAATACATAGACACACAGTCACACAGAGTCCTGTGGTGAGAAACAAATGACACACAGATATACAAAGACACAAAGAAACATTTATGCACACAAATTTGCAACACACACATACATAGTAACACAGTAACAGTCAGGGACAAGTTACACAAAGAAAAATGCACTCAAACACAGACAGACAGAGAAAGCCAGTAATACACCTAGAAATCTGGTAGCATGTTGTAGGAGACTGTTTGTTCCTGGCTGCTCAGCCCTGAAATAACCACACAGAAACTATATTAATTAAATCATTGCTTGGCCTATTAGCTCTAGCTTCTTATTGGCTAGCTCTTATATCTTAATTTAACCCATTTCTATTAGTTTATATTTTATCACGAGGATTGTGGCCTACCAGCAAGTTTTAACTGACAACTCACGTCTTTCCCCTCTGGCAGCTACATGGCATCTCCTGACTCTGCCTTCTTTCTCCCAGCATTCAGTTTAGTTTTTCCCACCTACCTCTATTCTGCCCTGTGCAGGCCCAAGACAATTTCTGTATTCATTATCCAATAAAAGCAACATATAGACAAAAGGACTTCCCTCATTACTTCCCCTTTTCTGTTTAAATAAAAAGGAAGATTTTAACTTTAACATAGTAAAATTACATATAACAAAAAGGTATTAAGCAAGAATTATGGTTACAACATTTATATCTACTTTATCTTTTATCATAACTAAGAAAAACTATAGTTATAACTATCTATTCACAAATGTACACATATACAGAAATGTACACATATACAGAAAAGTTATACACAATACAGTTATATACAAAGGCAAGTTACATGCAGAGAAACACACTAACACAATATAAAGTTACATACAGAGAAACATAATTACACATAGCACATGGTATGCACAAATTCACAGTTACAAACACAACTAGACACATAAATACACACAGTTACACAAAGATATACAGTTACAGTCAGTGATGGCAATTACACATATGTATGCACACAGCACATGGCACATACAAACTCACACACAGTTACACACAGACAGACACAGAAAACAGAGAGGCCACAGTTACACACTCAGGAACACACACACATGTAACCAGGAAGTCATGGAGGCCATGGTAACGCAGAGAAATACATTGTTTCTTCGTGTGCTAACCACCCATTTTTGCCTGTGCAGACACCCAGACCGTGATCTGTTTCCTGGATGTGCAGGACCAAGATGACGGTGGCATTTCCTGTAGTGTGGAGATTGGAATTGGTGTCAGCAGAGCGTCTTGTTGTTGTTCCCTGGGTCAGGCCTGGGGAAACCCCTGCAAGCTGTGTCCAACAGGCAACACCTGTGAGTCCCTGCAGGACAGTGAGCCTGAGCCAGAGACTCAGAAGTTTGCACGTTATCTCTGCCTGCAGAAGGCTTTGGAGGACAAGGAAGTAGAACCAGGAAGGAAAAGGATCTTGGGTCACAAAGCATGCCCTTGCCAGTTCAATGGCCAGGCCTCTCTCCAATTTTGCTTTCTATAAATTCTCTCTGTGTTTATATTCAATCCATCACTCAATCAGTCAGCAAGCAATGAGTTCCTATATGCCTGTGCTAGGGACTAGGGATCCAGGGAACTGCAGGTCCCAAGCAGGGTATGGGTTTGGAGGATGAGTAAAGTGGAAAGAGTAGGACCAGGATCCCTAGTGATCCACTATCCATGCTCTGGATGGGAATCGATGTTTATACATACACCCCAACACTAAATCCCTAGGCAGCTCCACAAAGCTGAGGATATGAATCATGGTTGGTTCAGCAAAGCAAAGAAAGGGGGACCCATGTTGCATCCTTTTCAAGGGGCCCTCTCCCATCCACTAGGTTTTACCCAAGTGCCTCTCTTAATACTTCCTCATGTAAGCCTGTTTTTCTTGCAGCAGAGTATAGGACACTGTGCCCCGGTGGTAAGGGTTTCCGGCCAAATCCCATCACTTTGATTCTGGAAGGTGAGTTCCTGACAGACTATTGATCCAGCTACATACTGATGGGTCTTTCTCTCATCAGCACATTGCCAAGTGTCCAGGAGGGCAACCTGGGAAAACATGTTCTCCTTCTTGGAGGCTTTGTTGCAGAACCAAATTATGTATGAAATTTTTAATCTGTCATTTCTTCTGTCAGTTGTTTGTTTATTAATTGAGCTTTCCATCTATCCATTTGTCCATCCATCATTTCTTCCATACATCCAACCACCCAACCTTTCAGACAACCAGCCAATTAGCCAGCCAGCCTCCATTCACCTATCCACCCATGGATACCTACCCACATACCCATCTATTCCTTCATCTATCCATACATCCTCCATCTATCTTACACTCATCTATCTATGCCCATTCATCCATCTGGTCATCCATCCATTCATCATCCATCAATCCATCCCATTTCCCACCCACCCATATAATCCATTCATCCTCATCCTATCCATCTACTTACCTATCCACTTATCCAGCTGTATCATTCACCCATGCTCTGTCATCATCTGCCTTAGTTACTTTCCACTGTAATAGGATACCATGGCTAAGGCAATCTATAGAAGAAAGAGATTGTTTAAATCTTACAATTCAAAGGTTAGAGCCCATTACCATCATGGCAGGGAGCATGGCAGCAGGCAAGAATTACCTCCTCCAACAAGGCCACACATTCTAATCCTTCCCAAACATTTCAACCAATTGGGAACCAAGTATTCAAACATTTGAACCTAGAGGGTCCATTCAAATCACCACACCATCTATCCATTCAGTTACCCCCATCCATCCATCTCCCATCCACCTGCATCCAACCATTCACCTATCCATTTCTTATCTATCTATTCATCCATGCGTGCATCGATCCCTCCATCTCCAAGTTTACATCCATTTTCCATGCACTTCATTGACCCATCTTCCATCTACCAATATCATCTGCCCATCCTCTATCCTTATTTATTCATCTAACTACTTGCCTCTCTACCCATCCTTCCACTCATCCACATGTGATCTTCTTATCCATTGACCTACTTGCACATTCACCCAGTCACACTTTTCATATCCAGCAATCAATCCTTCTGTCAATCACTACTTTTCATATCCAGCCATCAATCCTCCCATCCGTTCTGTTCTTGGGGAGTAATGATGTTAGAAAAGATATTCTAGCCTGAGGAAACTATCATGCATGAGAAGATGAAATTAATATGGAAATAAAGGAGTTGGGCTCAGGCCAGCACTGACTCAAGTATCCAGCCATTGAGATAGATTCTCTAAATGCCCAACAGTCATGGAAATAACTATTGAGGGAATACTTTAAAGAGCCCATAAGATCCCGAGAAGCCTGTGTGGATCCTTCAAGTCCTCTGCTGGATTTAGCTCTCCTCCTCAGCTTCCTCAATTCTTGACAGACATCAATGAATGCCAGGAGCTACCCAGACTGTGCCAGGGAGGCAACTGCACCAACGCCTTCGGTACCTTCCAGTGTGAATGTCCTCTTGGATACAGCCTCAGTGAAGATACCCGCACCTGTGAGGGTGAGTGTGGACTCTGCCCAGGCTAGGCCAGGCACTTCCTCTCCATCACTGACAAGGGATGCTGTGCCAAGCTTTCTAAGGTCAGGGATGCAATGCTAACTGAATGCCTGCTTTACATTCTGCTACCCCTACTTCTCTCACTCTCTAGTCCAGCTCCTTCCTTCTTCCTTCTACTCACTTGTAAATAACATAGCTTAATAGCAACCTTGACATTCCTCCCTTGAGCCAAAGATGACCAAAGTCCATGGCTAACTGTGTGAAAGGACATGAGAAGGAATGGTCTCACCTTGGCTTCAAACACACTTCACATGTCTCTCTATTGTCCTTGATTGAGCATGTAGTAGTGCCCAACAGTGACTCAGGGCCAGGGATGTGGATTGCCACTGTGCTGGAGATCCTAAATTAATATCTCTCTACTCAACATCCCCATAAGGAAGGGTTTTCTATTATGATCCCACATTTTAGATGTAGAAACTAATGCTCAAGAGGATTAAGTGACTTTGAGGTGGTGTGGGTCAGCTTGAGCCTGACCATTCTAAAACGGAAGCCTGGGCTCTTTAATATAATCAACAGGTCACAGCCACCCAGCCACCTAGACGGATGGATGGATGGATGGATGGATGGATGGATGGATGGACGGACGGACGGACGGACGGACGGACGGACGGACGGACGGATGGATGGATGGATGGATGGACGGATGGATGGACGGACGGACGGACGGACGGACGGACGGACGGACGGACGGATGGACGGATGGACGGATGGATGGATGGACGGATGGATGGACGGATGGACGAATGGATGGATGGACAGATAGATAGATGGATAAATAAGATTGTTGAAGATAGATAGATAGATAGATAGATAGATAGATAGATAGATAGATAGATTTCTACCTGAAATCAGCTTATGTTGAGATAATAATAGCAGTTGCTTGATCCTTGTGGCTGGTACCTCAGTAATTGAAATAGCCTCACAGTGGCTGGGTCACACTAGAGAGGCCAACAACCTGGTAGTTGCTCCGTCCATGGTACTAGATGCCTCACTAGTCCCAGTTGGAAGCTAAAAACCTTGAAAGTTCCTGAAGGGCCATCAGTTCTTAGAATGGAAACCTGGCAATACTGGTTTTACTTCAAATAAAGAATCCTGAGCTGCAGCAACAGGATAAATCAACTCAGAGGCAAGAAGAAAGGTCAAGTGAGCAATAGGCAAGTTATCTTCCTCCGTCACACCCTTTCTATCAGTGATATGCCCAAAAGGTGCCAGCCACATTTTGAGTGGGTCTTCCCACATCAATTAAGGCAATTGGGACAATCCTTCAGGTGAGGCTTCCTTCTCATGTGCTTTTAATGTGTGGCAAGTTGGCATTAATACCAACCATGACTGTCATGGTGTATCATCCCCACAATATGCTGTTGGATTCCATCTGCTGATGTGTGTGCATGTGTGTGTGTGCATGTACGTGCATGTGTGTGCATGTATGCATATGTGTGTGTGTGTGTGTGTGCTTAGGGGATATGCATGCTGCAGCATGTGTGCAGAGGTCAGGGGAGAACTCTCAGGAGTTGATTCTCTCCTTCCACCTTGCTTGAGCCAGGCTCTCTATTTCTACCACTTCCCTGGGTCCTCCTGACTGACTGGCCTACAAGCTGACAGTAGTTCTCCTGCCTCCATCTTACATCTCAGTATAGGATATGTGTCTGTCTCTATGTGTGTATGCGTGTGTGCAGGTGCACACGAAGGTCGGAAGGTGTCAAGCTCCCTGGAACTGGAGTTACAGGCAGCTGCAAGCTGCCTCATTATTTGCTGAGAACTGAACTCATATCCTATAGAAGGTATTGTGTGCTCTTAGCTACTGAGCCATTTCTCCATCCCACACCCAGCTTTTAATATGGATTCCATGGATCTGAACATAGGTCATCAGGATCAGGCTTATGTGGCAAGTGCAAATGGCAAGTATTTCCCCAGCCTGATAACGGTTTTATGTATTTCCTTTTATAGTGCTAGGGATGGAACCCAGGGTTAGACATGTGCTGGGCAGCTCCATTGCCAGTCCCTCATTTCCTACCACTTATGGAAGACCTTTGCATTTAGGGGCATTCATAAGGGGTACTGTCCTGCAGCATCTGTTCTTGCGGTATCTTTGTGTATTCTAGATATGGAGGTGATTCTGATATCGTTGTATGAGTTAGGGATGATTCTCTACTATTTCTGGAAAAACCTGGATATAATTGGTATTCTTTTAATATGTGGTAGAATTCACCAGTGAAGCCATTTGTCCTGGTCTTTTCTTGGTTGGAAGGTTTTAAACTACTGTATTCTGTCTCTTTCTATTATATTGCCATTCAATATCTATGTATATTTCTCTCTCTCTCTCTATCTCTATCTCTATATCTCTTTTTGTCTCTGTGTGTGTGTACGTGTGTGTGTGTAAATCTTAAAGACTTTAATTTTGTGTGCACAAGTGCAGTACTCGTGGAAGCCAGAAGAGGGCATCAGATACCCTGGAGCTAGCTCAGTGAATGCTCTGCTTAACCACTGAGCCATGTGTCCAGCTCCTCTTCTAGAAATGTATTCATGTCCTCTTAGCAACCTGATTTAGGGGGATCATTCAATTATTCATCCTACTGATTCCTGAGTTTCTGTAGGGTTGGAAGTAATGGCCCCACTTCACGTTTTCATCGCTCTTAGTCTTTTTCATATTGTCTCTTAGTGTCAGTCCTGATTTCTGTTGCTGAGATGAGATATCATGACCAAGAAACAAACAAACAAAACCATCATAGGGAGTGTCAGTGTGGGTGCTCGTGCCACAATGTGCACGTGACAGTCAGAGGACAACCTTGGGTCAGTCTTTGCTTTCTCCTTATCTAAGACAGGGTCTGTTTGCCCTGTGTGCACCAGGATAGCTATCAGAGCCTCCTGAGATTCTTCTGTCTCTTCCCACCCTGGCCACAGGAGCTCCATGGTTCTACATGTGTGCTACTGTACCCAGATTTTATGTGGGATCTGGGGGTGCAAACTCAGATTCTCATGTGTGTGCAGCAATCGCCACCTTCCTGGCCCAAATATCTGTATGATTTTAAGCTAGTGAAACCAAATAGAAGTCAATAATAAATTGTCTTTGCTCAGCCTGGGGTAGGGAACCCCCTGAGGAAGTCACCCAGATGGTCTCTGACATTTCTCACGTGTCCTCTTCTACCCTTCCCTCCCCTGCAGATATCGGTGAATGCTCCACACACCCAGACATCTGTAGCCCTGGCCCAGGCTACAGCTTAGGCAATTACATCTGTACCTGCCCTGCAGAGTTCCTGCAGGGCAGCAGTGGCAACAACTGTGTGAGTAGGAAGTGTGATGACTTGGGGTTGAGGGGTGGAAGGCTAGTGGTTGCTATGGCAGAACGTGGGTGTGGGGAGGACTGCAAAGACCCTCAGAGCCTTGGAAGGTGCAGAGAGAGGTATATTTGAAAAAAGAAACAGAGTACATCTGCATATATTTGACGTGCTTATATGGGACAAAATGATACTCCAAGACTTGGGAGCCCAGAGTAGCTGCGAGTAGTCCTCCCAGGCCATGCACTGGTCAACAAAAGCTTAAAGAGATTGGAGAAGGAACCTCAAGCCAAAGTGTTACCATGAATCCATGGATAAACCCCCTCTCCAATCTGCATTCTTACTCTGACTTGGACCCATTCCCATATTTTTTCTTTTCTTTTTACCTTTTATTTACTTATTACATGAGAAGTGGGGGCTGTGTGTGCATCATGGCACACACGTGGAGGTCAGAGGTCACCTTGCAGGATCAGTTCTTTCCTTCAACTGTGTGAGCTCAGGCTGTCAGGCTTGGTGGTGAGCACCTTTGCCAGCTGGACCACCTCGCCAGTCTGCGGCCCGCGTTCTTTACTCCCACTTCAGCTGCAGACATGAGAAAGAGCATGTGTTTCCGGCACAGTCGTGGTACATGTGGAAACACGCTGAACTTCAGTGTGACCCAGAGGATGTGTTGCTCCTCCTACAGCATGGAGCAGGCCTGGAACAGACCCTGGGTGGCCTGTCCCACCCCTGCCAACTGTGAGTGCCTCCAACCACATTCTCAGTCTGGCCCCTCCCAGCACAGTACGGAGGGATACATGGTAGAGTTAGAGGCTTCTAGCCTTTATTTATCTGCTTTATTTTCTGTGTGTACCACACAAGTGTGTGTGTATTCATGTGGTATATGCATGTGTGGGTACCTATTTGTGGAGGCCAAAGATCTACTTGGGGTGTTACTTTTTTACAAGCCTTCTACCTTGGTTTTGTTTGTTTGTTCAAAGGCAGACATAGCCCCCAAAGATCCACCCACCCCCAATGACCCACTTACTTGAGTTAAGCACACCCTCTTAAATATTCCACAGCCTCCCAAAGCAGCACCACCAGCTGGAGACCAAGTATTCAAACACCCAAGCCTGTAGAAGGACATTTTACATTCAAGTTGTGGCACTAAAGGTGAGGTTTGGGCTGCGGTAACAAAATAGTTGAGACTAGATTCTTATAAACAGTAGGAGGTCAGGGTCAGAGAGATGAGTTAGCTGTTAAAAGTATTCACTACTCTTCCAGAGGACCCAAGTTTGATTCCCAGCACCCCTGTCAGGTGGCTTTAAGCCACCTCGAACTCTGGTGCCTGGGGATCTGGCTCCCTCTTCTGGCCACTACTGGCACCTGCATTCATAGACTCAGACATAAATACATATACACATAATTTAAAATAAAAATAGGGGTTTTGATCGGGATTTTGGTTTGGGGATTCTTTTTGTTTTGTGATGCTGGGCTCTGGACCCAGGGCTTTCTTCATGGTAGGCAAGCTCTCTACCACTGAACTTCATCTCCAGCCCAAATACAAGTTTAGTTTATTTAGTTTACAGTACTAAAGGCTTAGAAGCTCAGTGTAAAGGCACCAGCTTCTGGGAGGGCTATCATACTGCATCCCAATGTGGTGGAGGGTGTCACAGTGTGCAACAGAGCAAGTGTGCCAGCTTGGGTGTCTTTTCTCTTCTTTGAAAGCCACACTGCCACCTTGAGGCCCCACCCTCCTGATCCTGTTTACTTCCCCTAAGCCCCTTCTCCAAATACCATCAGCATCCAACTTTGGGACTTAGGTTTCTAACACGAAAACTTCTGGAGGACACACTCTAAAGATAGCACTAGGGAGGTACAGGGAAGAGGCTCCTCCTCTCTGGCAGCTTAAAGGCTCATACTGAGACATGTCAGTTGTCTTGGCTTCATTTCTGTTGTAGCAGTAAAATATCCTGACAAAAAGCAACTTAGAGGAGCTTGTTGTGAGTTTATTTCAGTTGACGACTTCAGGTTTTGGTCCACCATTGCAGGGAAGTCAAGGCAGAAGCCTGTCATATCACCCTAGTTGGGAACTAAAGACTGAAAGCATGCATGCTTAGTGTTCGGCTCACCTTCTCCACTCACACAGCCCACAAACCAGGGGAGAGAGGAGCCTGATTCTAGATTGGGTCTTCCCACATCAAGAAAGACAGTGAAGACAATGCTCAGAAACATGCTCAAAGGCCAGCTTGATCTAGGCAGTCCTTCATTGAGACTTTCTCCCCAGTTTAATCTAGGTTTGTATGAAGTTTCAATAATTAAAACTAACCATCACACAGGAACATTGGGGCTTAAATGCAAGAATCTTCCTGGAGGGAATGGTGGGGGCTGGAGTGAGAGTCTTGAGGTAGTAACTGAGGAGTGTGTGTGTGTGTGCGCGCGCGCGCGTGCGTGTGTGCTGTGTGTATGTGTATGGTGTGGTATGTGGTGTGTGAGTATGTGGTGTGTGTGAGTGTGGTGTGGGTGTGTGGTGTGTGTGTGAGTGTGGTGTGTGTGTGTGTGTGTATGCGGGTGTGGGTGTACTTACCGGTACACATACTTGTGGACGCCGGAAGTTGGCATCGGGGTGTCTTCTTCAGGCAGTTCTCCAACCTAGTTTTTTAAAGCTCCTCATTTATTTTGGCCAGAGTAGCTGGCCAGGGAAACCCAGAGGTTTGCCTGCCTCTGCCTCCCTAATGCTGCTAGAAACAAGCATGCACCAGCAGCCCGGCTTTTATACATGGCTCTGTGATTTAAACTCAGAGCCTCATGCTGCAGAGGCCTGCACTTCACCAGCTGAGCCACCTCCCTGGGCCTCTCTTTAATAAGGGTAATAAGCATGGCTGGTGCTTTCACCAAAGGAAAACATGCGGGAAGTCTCCCATCTGTGTTCCGGGAAGTACCCTGAAGAGACTTGGGGCAGTCTTGAACCTAGAGATAGTCAACGCAGAGTAAAGGAAGGTGGGAGGCCAGGCGAGGGCTGGGCTGTGGGTGCGTGGAGGTGCAGCACTCAGGGTGGGCAGCGGTATGGTCTGGGGTTCTGTTTTTCTCTACCCAGCTCCTCTGTGGAACTAAGTGCCAGGGTTCATCACTGACATCCGCATGGGGAAGTTTCTTGGTGAGCGATCACCAAACCTAACTAAAGCCTCAGATTCCTTCATCCAGCCCTTTCCCTGCCTACTGCCTCTTTCCTTTCTCCCTTCCCTCCTCATTGTTTCTGTGCCTCCGGCACCCTAAAGAATCCTGTCCCAAAACACTTCTTTTTTTTTTTCTTTTCCCTTATTGGATTTCACTACCACCACCACCACCCTTTGGATTTTAATTTATTTACAGTGAAATAGATATACAATATATACTTAGCCTTTTAAAAATATTTTTATTCTTTAAAATTTTAACACATTTAAGCAATGTATTTTGGCCATAGCCACGCTCCACTATCTCCCTCCCGTCCATCTCCTCCCAGCTTCATGTCTGCCGTTCTATTGTTTTTAATAAGCCACTGTGTCCAGTCAGTGCTGCCCACTTGCACGTGGGTGTGGGGCCATCCACTGGGATGTGCAGACAGCAGCCATATCCCTGAAGGAGAATGCCTCTTTCTTGCTTAGGAGCCATCTACTGCCCATAGCTCCTCCACTAAGAGTGGGGCTTTGGAGACCCTTCCTGATCCATGCTGGGATTCCCACTAGCTTGATCTTGTGCCAGTAACCACAGCTACTGTGTGTGTTTGCAGCAGCCATGCCTCCATCCATCAGCTCTTAGGCTCTTTGAACCTCCTCCACAATGGTCCCTAAGCCTTGAATGTGAAGACTCGGGGGAGGGGAAAGAATAGCATTTTGGAGAGCTCGTCTGGAACTCACTATGAAGCTCAGGCTGTCCTCAAACTACAATCCTCTCAGCTCTGCCTTCCAAGGGCTGGGATCACAGGTCTAAGCCACCATACCCAAGCTGTTTTCATTTGATAGAAACAGGGTCTGACTTTGTAGCCCAGGCTAACCTTGAATTCATGACGGTCCTGCCTCAGTACAGGTAAGCACTACCGTGTCTAGTTTTTTGGGGGGCGGGGGGTTGTTTTTGTTTGTTTGTTTTTTGGTTTTTCGAGACAGGGTTTCTCTGTAGCTTTGGAGCCTGTCCTGGAACTAGCTCTTGTAGACCAGACTGGCCTCAAACTCACAGAGCTCCGCCTGCCTCTGCCTCCCGTGTCTAGTTTTGAATGCAATTTGTGGTTTGTTTATTTAGTTGATTTGTTGTACTTGTTTGTTTGTTCGTTTACTTATTTTTAAAGACAGGATCTCTGGTAGCTGAGGTGGGCCTGGAGGTTGCTATGGAACCACAGATAACTTTGAACTGCTAATCCTCCACCCTCTAGCTCCTGAATGCCCGGGTTATGTGCCTCCATACCCAGTTTGTAGAGTCCTGGGGAGCAAACCCAGGGCTTTGTGTTTCCTAGACAAGTACTCTACCAATTAGGGAAGCAAACCTCAACACCTGCTGATGGTTTTTATTTGGTTTTCATTTTTGTGGTTCAAAGCATGGAACCCTGAGCTTTGCATGTGTTAGGTAAACATACTTCCTCTCTGAGATACACCTCTCTCCCTGAGATACACTTATTCAATTGTGTGGGGAGGTGTGATGTGTGTACTAGTATTGTATAGGTCTGTATGCTGCTGCATTACACAGGTGGAGGCCAGAGGCAGACATCAGGATGCCTTCCTCCTGCTTTACCTTATTTTTTGAGACCAAGTCTTTCACTGAGCCTGGAGTTTACTGGTTTCTGGCTGCTGGCTGACCAGCAAGACCCAGGGTACACCTGTCTCTGTCTCTCCAGAGCTAGGATTATAAAACGTATCACATTGGCTGTTTTATGAGGCATCTGAAAATTAAACTCAGATCTTCATGCTGGCAAGGCAAACACTGTACCGACCGTCCCCCTGCTCTGGCCTCTTTGAGGTGTAAATGGCTGCATTTACTCACAGCACGATTTGTGGAGCATCTGCCGTCTTGTGGCTGCATCTTCTGTCAGACTTCAGGAGGTCCACAGTACCCAGGTGGTCCCCTAGACTGGGTTGTCTCTTATGGCTTACCCTCTCCCCAGATATCAGTGAGTGCGGGGAGATTCCATCCATCTGAGCCCATGGTGTCCACATCAACCAGAACGGAAACTTCCACTGTGCATGCTCCATTGATTTCAATTACAGTAGAAACTTTCTGGCCTGTGAAGGTACAGCACACAGAGTCCTGAACTCTAGGGCAGGCCTCTCTCTCTCTCTCTCTCTCTCTCTCTCTCTCTCTCTCTCTCTCTCTCTTTCTCCAGTCTAAGCAAGCCATGTACAAACTCCATGAGCCCAGTTTCTCCATCTGTATGACAGAGCTGACACCTTTCCAAGGGTCTCTGTCCCATATAATCACCCTTACTCCAGTCCTAGTTGCTTCCGGAGCCAAAAATCAGGTTGGGGGTTCTGTCGGAAGAGGCTTTTATTTCACCCCTATCCCATTCGTGGGACTCCCCAGATGTGGATGAATGTGCCAGTGGAAAGGGACTGTGCCAGAGAAATGGAGACTGCATCGATGTCCCTGGAAGTTATCGATGCAAGTGTGCCTGGGGATTCGAGCTGTCGCCCAGTGGGGTCTGTGTAAGTGAGTGGGGCCTCCAGGGAGCTGACAGGTTAGACTTAAGCAAAGCCAAAGGAAGGTAGTAAGCAAGCCAAGTTTTGTCACCTGCTATGACTCAGGTAGGATGTGGCTGTCACTGTTGGGGAATGGGAGACAAGCTCACAGAGCAACCATAAGTAGCACAGAGTAAAATAAAATATGATGGGTGACAGTTAGGCCTGAGGTCAGCAGCACAAGGTCCTGGTGGGAGCTTGAATGGGGGCTCCAAACAGCCTGCTCCCTGCCGCATGCATGTGTTGTATATGGAGACGTCAGCAAAATGTTATCAGCGGGGGTTCTTAGAGACATCATGTTGCCTGCACCGCACAGGATGAAATGAGTGGCGGGACATCCCAAATGTCTGTAGCCATGGTGACCATGTGGACTCTGAGGACAGCTCCATGTGTCTCTGTCACCGTGGCTTCCAAGCCTCAGCTGACCTAACCAGGAGCCTGGGTGTGAGCATCTCTGGTTAGACTCTGTCTGGGGTCTTCATTTCTCCTGGGGGGTTGTCCCTTTTATCTACCCTAAGTCACACCCCCTCCAAGACTTAAACCCAGACTCTGAGAGCTCGAGAGTCTGGGATTGCACTGTCCTCTACATGACTTTTCCCTATATGTCAAATGGGCATCATTGATACTAATATGGGTATACTTCCCAGCCATCTCCTCAAGGGTCACTTGCCAGCTTCTGGGCAGGGTTAGAGGCAGGGGAGGAAAGCTAGCTCCAGCCAGTTCACCTGTCAGGTTAATTAATGCGCTAGGGTGAGTCTTCTGGATTTGTGGGGTTTGCTCTGATAGACCTTGATGAGTGTGACTGGAAGCCATGTGGAAATAAGACGTGCAGGAATAATGTTGGCTCCTACAAGTATCTGTGCTTCCCTGGCTCTGTGGCAACCCACAACAGTAACTGTGCAGGTGAGCTGCCTGGGTTGGTGGATAAGCACACCCAAAAGTAGCCCTATGACTGGGACACAGGACTCAGTAAGTAAAGGCGGTTTCCACCAAACCTAGAGGCCTGAGTTCAGTCCCCAGTGATTGATTCCCTCTGACCTCTACACATGATTCATGCACACACACACAAATGAATAGATAAAACATAAATTTAAAAAAGAATAGGTGGGGGGAAAGTCACCCAATTACTATAGGCAAGAGATCTGAGTCTCAGAGCAATTTACAGCATGTCTCAGGGGAATCGGCTGTAGTATCCAGGTTCCTGTGTCTCATGGCAAAGAACTAGACCAGGGACACATGGTTAGAAATAGAAATAATAGAAATAACTGCTCCTCTAAAGGACTCAGGTTCAATTCCCAGCATCCACATGTAGACTCACAACCAGTTCCAGAGGATCTGACACCCATTTTCCACCTCCATAGGAACCAGGAATGCACACGGTATAAAGACATATGAAGACATACACACAAACATATAAATAAAATTTAAATTATTTTATTTTTAAGATGTATTTTTTTGTTTGGATTTGGGGTTTGATGTTTTTGTTTTTGTCGTTGTTTTGGTTTTTCAAAACAGAGTTTCTCTCTATAACTGGACTGACAGTCTTGGTCATTCAGACTGGTCATTCCTTAGACCAGGCTGGCCTCAAACTCAGAGAGATCCATCTGCCCCTGCCTCGTGAGTGCTGAAATTAAAGGTGTATGCACCACTGCCTGATTTAACGTGCACTTTTTAAGAATTTTTTCTTTTCCTTCCCAGATTATCATATAATTACATTATTTCTACCTTCTCTCTCCTGCCCCAAATCCTCCCATGTACCCCTCCTTGCTTTCTCTCAAACTCATGGCCTCTTCTTTCACTAATAGTTGCATCTGTGTTTATGTCTATTCATATATATTCCTAAATATAACCGTATCAGACTGTATAATGTTACTTTTATGTATGTTTTCAGGGCTGACTGTTTGGTATTGGATAAGCAATTCGTGTTCTTCCACAGGGAGGACTGTGTCCCCCACTCTCAGCATTTCTCAGTTGCCTGTAGTTCTTTGTTTAGGGTTGCGGTCTCCTGGGCTTTACCCTGTCCACTTGGCCTTATCTATTGTTCTTTGTCCCTGTTCAGCTCATGTTTAGGCGGTCATATTGATGAGACTGTATGGGTGCAGCTTCAGACATTACCAGGAGATACAATATCACAGCAAATTCCTTGACCCCTTAATTCTCTGGTTCTCACAATCTTTACGCCTCCTATTCTGCACTGATCCCTGAGTTGCGTTGTAGATGTATCCATTGGGATTGGGCTCCACAGCTCTGCATTTAGATTGGCTGTAGTTTTCTGGAGTGGTCTCTGTCTCTTGCACTGGGAAGCTTCCTTGATGAAGGGTGAAGATTACACTTACATGTGAGTATGAAGACAAACATTTAGAGTGTAATTGGGGATCGTGCTGGTTTAGTAAAGTGGTGGTTGCAGGTTCTCCTTCCGAGATTCATGACTTCACTAAAACCGTATTATTGGCTAGGTTTCTAGTCCCAGGCATGGTCTCCCTCTTGTTGAATGAGTCATAGGTCCAATTAGAGAGCCGTTGGTGACCACCAAGGTATGTGTGCCATTACCACCCTTAAGGTTATCATGACAAGCTGGTCAGTGTTGTAGATTATGGGAGGACTGTCAGTTACTTCCTCCTTTGGAAGCTTGCATGGCACCTTCTGAGCCCATGAAAGCTAGCCCTCAGGGGCCATTCAAGTCAGTTTCAGCTCAGGGTCGTCTGGTCCCTGCATCTGAATGCATGATGTCTCCAGCCATAGGGACTTATCTTCTGCCTCTGGGGACAACAGCAATGGCCTAAAATGTTTTGTGAGTCTCTTGAACAGCCCTCAAAACAGCTCTAAAGACTACTCTCTTGTGTCTGGTACTGGAACTTTTGTTAGTTGTTTTTGGGATCTTGGAGGGATAGTTTTCAATTTTATTTATTTAAACATTTTTATACAAAAATATGGACTGCTTCACGAGTTTGCATGTCATCCTTGCACGGGGGCCATGCTAATCTTCTCTGTATTGTTCCAATTTTAGTACATGTGCTACCCAAGCAAGCACTTATTTAAACTATATTAAGTATTTCTATAACCAGACTTACAGGTATTATAGTGTTTTTTCAGGCAAGTGGTTAATAGTATGATTTCTTATGATTTTTTCAAATATCCTTACTGTTATTTTACCTTCCTCCCTTCTCCTGTGTTTATCTCACTCTCTTCCCTAATCAGAGTCCCCTTTTCCCGATTTCCCTGATCAGATCACTTGTACCCAACTATTCCTCTGTTCAATTGCTGTCCCACACCAGCAATGGTCCCTTTTTACTTTCTTGCTTTCTTCAGTTACTCCAGGACATGTCCTCACATCTGAAGATTTGGAGCAAGGAGTCTCCAATGAGAGAGAATATGCAGTGTCTGTCCTCCTGGGTCTGGGTTACTCACTCAATATGATCTTTTCTAGTTTCATTCATTTACCTGCTAAGCTCACGATTCCACTTTCCTTTACATAAATAGTATTCCATTGTGCATATGTACCATATTTTCATTATCCACTTGTCAGTAGAAGGACATTTAGGTTGTTTCCGTTTCCTAGCTTATTGTGCATAGAGCCACAGTGAACACGACTGAACAATCTGTGGAGTAGGATGTCAAGTCCTTTGCTCATATCCAAGCAGTGGTAGAGATCCTTTATTTTGTCTTTGAGACCTGATATTCTGTCTTCTGCTTGATTCATTTTAGACTTTCCTGGGTTTTTGCTTTTCCATATGAAGTTGAGTATTGTTCTTTCAAGGTCTGTGAAGAATTTTGCTGGGGTTTTGATGGGCATTGCATTGAGTCTGTAGATTGCTTTTGGTAAGATTGCCATTTTTGCTATGTTAATTCTACTTACCCAAGAGCATGGAAGATCTTTCCACCTTCTGGTGTCTTCTTCCATTTCTTTCTTCAAAGATTTAAAGTTCTTGTCATACAGAACTTTGGTTAGAGTTACTCTGAGATATTGTATGCTATTAGTGGCTATTGTGAAGGGTGATGTTTCTCTGATTTCTTTCTCAGCCCATTTATCATCTGTGTAAAGG
This sequence comes from Ondatra zibethicus, assembly GCA_004026605.1. Taxonomy (NCBI): domain Eukaryota; kingdom Metazoa; phylum Chordata; class Mammalia; order Rodentia; family Cricetidae; genus Ondatra; species Ondatra zibethicus. The sequence continues at coordinate 88,032 of PVIU01001973.1, read as the reverse complement.
AGAGCTACTGGGTTTTTTTTTTTGAGTTAATCTTGTATACTGCTACATTACTGAAGATGTTTATGAGTTGTAGAAATTCTTTGGTAGAATTTTTGGGGTCACTTATGTAAACTATCATATCATCAGCAAATAGTGAGAGTTTGACTTCTTTTCTGATTTGTATCCCCTTGACCTCCTTTTGTTGTCTTATTGCTCTAGCTAGGACCTCAAGAACTATATGGAATAGATATGGAGAGAGTGGACAACCTTGTTTTGTTCCTGATCTCAATGGGATCACTTTGAGTTTCTCTCCATTTAGTTTGATGTTAGCTGTTGGCTTGCTGTATATTGCCTTTATTGTGTTTAGGTATCCCTTGTATCCCTGCTCTCTCCAAGACCTTTATCATGAAGGAATATTGTATTTTGTTGAAGGCTTTTTCAGCATCTAATTAGATGATCATGTGGTCTTTTTTTTTTTTCAGTTTGTTTATATGGTGGATTACATTGACAGATTTTCATATGTTGAACCATCCCTGCATCTCTGGGATGAAGTCGACTTCATTATGGTGGATGATTTTTCTGATGTGTTCTTGGATTCAGTTTGCCAGTTTAAATTGAGAATTTCATACTTGCATATATGTTTTTGATCAAATCCACCCCCAGCTCCCTACCCTCCACCTCCTCCCATATCCCGCCACCACTTTCCCTCCCATCTCTATGTGTTCTTTGTTAGGCACACTGAGTGCATTTACTTTTGCCCATATGTAGGTGGGTGTGGGATCATCTACTAGAACACAGGAAACCTATCAGGGGCCATATCCTGGGTGAAAACTGACACCCTCCTGCAGCAACCAGCAATTGCCAACAGCTCTTCAAGTGGGGGTGGGACTTCATGATCTCCTTACTCATCCATCTTACTTATTGTAAAGGTATTTAAAAAAAGAAGAGCTGACTATAGTTCAGGGCAAGGCCGTCTTGCAAACTGGAAATTTATGAAATAACAAATAGCAGATATACCAAATGGATGGCATGGAAATCTTCGAGAGAACCCGCAAGTGGCTCATAAATCTTGCTCCCTGCTTCCCTCCAGGTTCATAAACCTAGCAACAACAAACAACCCTTCCTTCCTCTGCTGCTCCTGTGTTCCAAAGTCTCAGCTTTTCCCTTAGGCCCAAAACTGTCCCTGAAAGGGCTTGGCCCCCAAATCTCCTGCAGATGTTGGCCGAAGACCTCAGGGAACACTCCAGCTCCTCTCTGGCATTGGATTCCTCTCCTTTTCCCCTCCACAGAAATTGATGAATGTCTGAGCCTCCCAGGGACCTGTCTGCCAGGCACCTGTCAGAACTTGGAAGGCTTCTTCCAATGCATCTGCCCCCCTGGCTTCCAGGTGCAGAGTGGCCATTGTATTAGTGTCCAACCTCCTACCAGAATGCAGGTGCACCCAGCATTAAACCAAGCTCAGCTCCATTATTATCAGAACTATCTGGGGCTCCCAGTTCAGACCTTTCTCTCAGGGCTCAGAGAATTCTTTGTGAACCCTGTAAAATATACTTGGTTTCGAGTATCATTGTATTTCAGAGACTCCATAGAATTCTCGCCCACAAGAATCATGTCATATACTTTAGACTAATTAGTCTAACTTGATCTTAGCTAGCTAATTTACCAGGTTAGTCTCATATAATGTATGCTAACCTGGACTAGAATGTCTGAGCAGGGGGATTAGGCTATGGGCAGAAATATAAGGAAAGCTCAATAACCTTGGGGTCCATGGTGACCCTACCTTCCCATCTCCCTCTACAAATATTGATGAGCCCACCTTGGTGGCCCAACTGGCTGATAATCCGATCTTCCATTTGTACTAACCTTTTACAATCTGGGCCAGTTTGACCTGCCAACATCTATTTTCTATTTGGGCTATCCTTATATCACCCGGGTTAACAAGCCATTCTGGCTTCGGCAAATGTGCTGTTGTGTATAGAATGAACTTGTTTAGACCAGTCCAGCCTGGTTTTACTAATTTATTCTATCTAGTCTAGCCTGCTACATGAGCTATCTCCATAGGAAAAATATCTCTGGTCTCCATTAACTTTGCCCAGTTTTCAATCTCTAATGATGAACTTGGGCCAGTGGCGTGACTCGGCAGTGGCATGATAGCACTAGCTATCAAACTTGAGTTCAGTCTTTGGAATTCACCCAGTGGAAGAGAAAACTGATTCCTGTAGGTTGTCCTCTGACCTCCACACATGTGCACACAAAATAAATACAAGTATATTAATTGTTGTTTTGGAGGCAAGGTCTCACTATGTTGCCCTGCCTATCCTGGAACCCTCTGTGTAGACCAGGCTAGTCATCTGCCTGCCTCTGCTTTCTGAGCGCTAAGATTAAAGGTGTGTGCCACCATGCCCAGCATTTTTTTTTTTAGATGAACTACTGAGTCTGGAGAGGTGGCTCAGCAGAGAGCCTACTGCTCTTGCAGAGGACCATCACCCCATCAGGCAGCTGACAACCGGCAGCTCTAGAGAGATCCAGGACCTAAGGCCTCCACAGGCACCTGCACTCACACGTACATTCCCACATGCACATGTGCACACACACACACACACACACAAACAGGCTCACTTTAAAAACACAGAAATAAATTTAAAAGATGAACTCCTGAACATGACCCCTACTCTGAATATACCTGAGAAAGACTTCCACATACACACTACCCACATAGTGGTGACTCCCTCTGCAATCACCAGCCCCCACCTGCTTCCATGCTTAGGAGCACATTGGAGAGCTAAACTCTCCCCGCTTTGCTGGAGCGACAGTTACCCCCATCTCAGCTCCCATCCCTGCCTCTGCAGATACTGATGAATGCTTGGAGGAGCCCAGCCTCTGCTTTCTTGGCACCTGTGCCAACAGTCCTGGGACCTTCCGGTGTCTCTGCCCTTCTGGCTTTGTCCTCTCTGACAGTGGACACTACTGTTTTGGTGAGTGTTGCGAGAAATATGAGCAAATGCCTGTTCCAGAGCCTACAGTTCGATTCAACCAGAATCAACCCTTAAGGGAAGGTAGGGCCCAGTGGTAAGTCATACCCCAGCCTGCCTGTAAGAACTCAGGCTGACGGGTCGGAGGCTGAGGGGCTGCCCTACTAGGTCTCCCAACCCACTGAAAACAATCTTTGTCATTCTAGCAGTGGGTGGAGTTTGTCTATTCTACCTGACACAAGGGCCACGTTGGAAGTTTGTCAGCAAGACACATGCACACACACAAGAAGTGGCTTGAAACACCACTGGGAAGGATTCCCAGCTCATTCTCATTGGCCCAGAGTGCATCACGGGTTCATTCCCAAACGATTGGGTCTAGCCAGGTGTATGGTGTATTTTGATTGGGTGCTAGCAGGAGCAGGGTTGCCCGTTCACTAAGGTTGGGATGAAGATTAGCCAGTCAGGTGCAGCTCCTGGCTGTTCTCTCCGCTATTACCCTCTCCACAGACATTCGCCAGAGTTTTTGCTTCACCCGGTTTGAGGCCGGAAAGTGTTCAATGCCCAAAGCTTTCAACACCACGAAGACCCAGTGCTGCTGCAGCAAGAACCCTGCAGAGGGTTGGGGGGAGCCGTGTGAACTGTGCCCTCAGAAGGACAGTGGTGAGTTTTGCCCCCCCAACCCTCTCTTCCCCCCACTGCGCTTTCTCCCTCCTCTGTTCTTCCCTCACCCTTCTTAATACTGGGGACTGTTGTCTGTGCTGACCCCCGCCCCCGACTCTTCTAATCCCACTTACCATTTCCTTTCCAGTTACTTTTCAGGAGCTCTGTCCCTTTGGCCATGGGGCTGTCCCAGGCCCAGATGGCTCCAGAAAAGGTAAGACTTTCTTCTGGGTTCTAGGAACCCCTTCCTTCTGTCTCAGCTCTGCATGGATCCTCAAGCTTTGGAGTCCACAAGTTGCCCTGGAATCTACTCAGTAACAGGTGGACAGGCACTGTGTCTCAACCCTGCAGATGTGAATGAGTGTTCAGAGAACCCTGGCATCTGCACTGATGGTCCCTGTGTCAACACTGATGGCTCCTTCCATTGCAAGTGTCCCTTTGGCTACAGCCTGGACTTCACCAGCATCACCTGCATTGGTGGGTAGCTAAGGAGCCCTTCGCCAACCACTGTCACTTTCCTCATCCATGCATTCTCCTATCCTACCTTAATTCCTGCAGAGATGATAAAATAGCCTGACAAAAAGCAATTTAGGGGCCCGGGCGGTGGTGGCACACACCTTTAATCCCAGCACTCAGGAGGCAGAGGCAGATGGATCTCTGTGAGTTCGAGGCCAACCTGGTCTACAGAGTGAGTTCCAGGACAGCCAGGGGTACTCAGAGAAACCTTGTCACAAAAAAAAGGCAACTTACAGGAGAAAAGGGTTTATTTCAGCTCACAATTATAGTCCATCATAGTAGGGAAGTCACAGCAAGAACTTCAACTAGCCCCATGATATCCAAAGTCAAGAGCAGAGAGAAATGAATGGGTGCATGCTAGCTTAATTGCATAATTGCATTGCTCAACTCTATATCTCCGCTCTCACACAGTTCAGGACACCGTGTCTGGGGAAGGGAGCAGTTCACAGTGGGCTAGGTCTTCCCCCCCCCCCGACATGCCCACAGGCCAACCTGATGTAAGCAATCCCATGCTGAGACTCTCTCTCCAGGTGTGTCAAGTTAACATAAAAGCTAAGCCTGCCTCCTCCTTTCCAATTCTCATTCACTTATCCTTTATTTCTTTTTTTAATTTATTAGATTTTTAAAAAATACCAATCCAAGTTCCCACTCCCTCCCCTCCTCCCATTCCCTCCACACACCCTTCCGCCCCACCCCCTTCCAATCCTCAGAGAGGGCAAGGCACCTTGCTTTGTGGAAGGTCCAAGGCCCTCCCTACCATATCCAGGCTGAGCAAGGTATACATCCAAAGAGAATAGGATCCCAAAAGGCCAGTACATGCAGCAGGGATAAATTCTGGTGCCACTACCAGTGGCCCCTCAGTCTGCCCCAGCCATGCAACTGTCAGCCACATTCAGAGGGACTAGTTTGGTCCTATGCTTGTTGCTTCCCAGTCCAGCTGGAGTTGGTGCACTCCCATTAGCTCAGGGAGACGGCTTCAGACATTCACTTATTCTTTCATTTGCTCATTCATTCCCCATTGTTCGTGCATTCGTTCACCAGCATTAGAGTTGATTTACCCATTTGCTTCATTGTTCATTCATTTGATCACTTATTTACTTGATCATTTGTTCACTTACTCAATTAGTCGGCACTCGTTCACTGACTCATCTCTCCATTTTATCCTCATAGTCGTTCACTCATCCAGGCTCCACTGGTTCATTCTTCCCTTAGCTTCTCCTTGCTCATTCATTCGTCTCTCGCTCATTGATTCCCTTGCTCATTCAGCTGTTCATTTCCCGTGCATTATTTAGGTTCCAACTAATCATTAATTCATTCCTCCATATTCTCCCCTTACTTCTTATATAAGGAGACCCCTGTGGGGGAGGTATTTGCACCAGTGTCATTGGAGGTTTCAAATGCACATGTACTTTGAGGCTTTGAGCCTTGTCCCATGATGATCTGTGAAGGTACAATGCTTTCTGAGCAGGATCAGAGCTGTATGATGGATTCTCTAGAGCTGATCGTAGGAGGCTCCAGGGGTACCTCAGGGAGAGCCTGCCCAGATGAGACCTCTGCTGACCTCCACAGACATTGATGAGTGCTCCCTGAATCCACTGCTCTGTGCTTTCCGCTGCCACAACACTGAGGGCTCCTACCTATGCACCTGCCCAGCTGGCTACACACTGAGGAAGGACGGTGCCATGTGCCAAGGTAGGGTCTGCACAGACTGGCAATGGGAAGGGCTCTCTGATTCCCCATCATTGATCTTATGATCTCCACTGTGTAGTAACATCACACCAAAAATTTCTGACTTCGAACAGATCCAGATGTGGTCTCAGCACTTTGGTTTCCTGTCTTTAAATGGAACTGAGCCCCAGAAGGTAGAAGTGAGCAGCAAAGAAGCTCACATAGAAGACAGCTGAACTAGGGCATGAAGTAGACACTTGGTTTTGAAGGAGATGTGGTTTTTTGCTTTTTTGGAAAAATACTAGCTTTTTTTTTGCTATAACTGATTGCTACAGACTGGGTAATTGATAAAGAACAGAAATATGGGACAAGAATGATGGCTCAGTGACTAAGAGCACTTGCTGTACTAGCATGAGGACTTGAATTCAGACCTATACACCTACAGCAAAATCTGGGTGTGGTCACATGAAGGCCTTTAACCCCAACACTGTAAAGACAGAAGGATCCATGGGGCTTGCTGGCTGCCAGCTTAGCTCTAGGTCCAGTAAGACCATCTCAAGTAAAAATAGGCAGAGCGTGACGGAACAGAATATGTGACAGTCTCCTCTGCCCTCTGTACATGTACATGGATATGCACACCTATACACATGCGTGTATATAACACACACACGAATAACAACATATTTGGCTCATGGTTCTGGTGAGGGTCTCCAAGTGGCATCACAATATGGCACAAGACATCACAAAGCAAGAAATATCAAGGCACTAAATCAAGTCTGTTCTTATAACACCACTGAAACCATGATGACCTCATTTAATCCTATCACCTCCCAAAGACCCCAACTCTAAATATCAACCCTATAAAACTTTAGAGTTGTTTGTAGCACATGAACTTCTGGGGGACACCTTGGCTGCTAGGGTATGGGATCTAGGCTCTTCCCATCTGTAGCCAAGCTGTGGAAGGCATGACCTTGACTTACCCACTATCCCTGGTCATCCAAAGATGTGGATGAGTGTGCAGATGGGTCTCAGGATTGCCACACCCGAGGCATGCTGTGCAAAAACCTCATCGGTACCTATGTCTGTATCTGCCCACCTGGCATGCAGCTCCAGCCCTCTGGGGAGGATTGCACAGGTACGTGGTGCTTCTAGGGCACAGGGAAAGCTACATGGAGGGGAGAGTTCAAAGTAAGGGGGGAACTTTCAAGGCCAAGGGCAACTGGCTTGGGGGCTTTGGCCTCCCCTTCTGGCCTGCTTCATCCTTTCCATCTCAGATGAGGACGAATGTCAGGCCCAGTCCAGCCTCTGTGCCCATGGTCGCTGCATCAACACAGTGGGAAGCTTCCAGTGTAATTGCGATGAAGGTTTCCATCCCAGCCCCACCCTCACTGAGTGCCATGGTGAGTGTAACGAGGAACAAGCAAGGTGAACAGAGACTTGTGAGGCCTGGGACAAGGATGAGGTCAGGAACACTGAGGAGACATGTAGGGAATTGCTGTACCATTATCAATATAGATGCATGAGCCTGCACACACTTTGTAGAAGAACTAATTCTTCGTTGTCCTCCCCTTCCTCCTATTCTTTCCCATCCACCTCTATGACTCCTGTAGCCTTAGAGGCATCAGCCCAGAATGATCTCTCCTTGGCTTTCCCACAACGACCTGAGAACTGAACCCAGCAGAAGACCTTGACAGCACCTTCTATGTTAGGCACTGTCCATTCCTGTTCACATCCTCTTCTCTCTTCTTCATGGATAAAGTACATTCCCTAGCTTCCGGCCAAATGATATTTATCTCCTAGACACCCCATTCCTAACCCCCAACCCTGTAGCTTACCCCAAAGCCAACTCAGCATCTTTGCCCCCAAATCCCATCTCAGTGGTTGGAATACCCTGAACTGGCTTTCTGGGGTGACCAGTAGAGACTCTTCCAGTCTGTATTTAGCCCTCACTTCCCACCTAGCTCTGATTTTATTTTTTATTCTATTTAATTACACTTTATTTGTTATTAGTGTTGAGGGTTTGGGGACCATTGTGCATAAGTGTCCCATGGCACGTGTGTGGAGGTTGATTATTTCTTTCTACTTTGTGGATCCTAGGGATCAAACTCAAGTTAGCCATTTCACCAGCCCTGATATTTTTCTTCTCTGTCTCTGTTGTTCTATCCCAAGCATCAACTTTTCCTACCCCCATTCCCCTGCTTGCCTGCTGCCCCTTAATTTTCCTTTCTCACAAAGACACTGGTCTCCATAGAGGCCACCTAACCTTCCAAACCTATCCCAGAGCTAACACTGATATTTGGGGAGGTGAGTAGCTTTTGTCCCAGTCCATTGAAGTAAATGGGTGTTACCTGACCCATTCAAGGGTGTTTTACAGTGTCCACTGCCAACAGGAAGATGGTCCCCTATACACATATGCCTGACTGCCAGGCACAACATAGAAGAAGGTCCTGGGCAAAGCAGTTTTTCCACCCACCCTTCCTACCAATTCTCTGCAGATATCCGGCGGGGGCTCTGTTTCTCTGAGGTGCTACAGGCCATGTGCCAGAGTTGGTCAAGCAGTGGTGAGGCTGTGCCCAGAGTCGAGTGCTGCTGTGGAGGCGGCCGGGGCTGGGGCCCCCATTGTGAGCTCTGTCCCTTGCCTGGCACCTCTGCCTACAGGAAGCTCTGCCCCCATGGCAAGGGCTACAGCACCGCGGGCCAAGGTGAGTTCTCTTGAGGTCGTGTTGAAGCTATGTGGCTGTGCTACAATGGTGTGAGCTACTCTGTGTGCATTTGCAAGTGTGTGTGTGTGTGTGTGTGTGTGTGTGTGTGTGTTCCAATGTGCTAGCAGATACAAGAACAAGAACAGTGTCTGCCCTGCGCATGCATGAACAACAATGGCCAAGTGAACAGGCATGGGAAGAGGTGTGTGTGTGTTACTTGTTTGTGGTGTGTACAAACCTGTTAATGTGCTTGGGAGACCCTGTCAGAAAGTATAAGTTCTCTTCACAAACTTGTTAATGTATGTGTGTGAGAGCTGATTTGTACCCTCTGTGTGTGAAAGCTTATTAATGAGCATTGTGTTGCTCATGGGCATGGGGGTCACTGGACTTTGTGAAGAGCAGCCCTTCCCATGAACTAGAAAGCTGTGGGGATGGGGGAGTGAGCCTGTCGGGTGTTAATGAATTCTACCAAGTTTATAAGGGTAAGTACGTGACTGCTTGCTTATCTGTGAATGGGTGTGAATCTGTTCACGTATATCACTAAGTGTGAAGTGGTTAACCTGAGTAAACAGTAAACAGTAAAAAGGCTAGACCCAAGTGAGAAGTGCCTATTCTCAGTGTCCTTGGGGTACAAAGGAGCCCTGGATTGGGTGCATGTCCCTGTGACTCAAGATTCTGCAGCAGCGTCTGGTTGCATGGCTGAAGTAAGATGTTTATTAGTCCTTCTGAATATGTGTGTTGCTGTTTGGCCCTGAGGAGGTGTTGCTGTTTGCTGATAAGGCTGAGGTTGAGGGGTGTGTGTGTGTGTGTGTGTGTGTGTGTGTTGTGTGTATGTAAATCTGTAAGTGTGTGCATGTATGTGTGCATGTGTATGTGTGTGTATCTGTGTATATGTTTGTATATGTATGTGTATATATGTGCATGTGTGTATATGTGTATGTATGTGTATGTGTGTGTATCTGTGTATATGTTTGTATATGTATGTGTATATGTGTGAATGTGTGTATATGTGTATGTATGTGTGTATCTGTATGTATGTGTATACATATTGTATTATCTGTATATTATGTATGTGTATATCTGTGTATGTTTATACATGTGTGTGTATGTGTGTATATGTATGTTGTATATGTGTATATATGTATGTGTATGTATGTATATAAATACTCAGTGGAATGAAGTTCTGTCAGGATATCCTGCTGGCTCAGGACTGACCCATTGCCTTAGGGTAGCATCCATGTGGTCAGAGTAAAGGAAAGCAAGACTGGAGAGAGGGCTTGTGGGTAGAAAAGAAGGTATTCTTTAAGAGAACAAGATAACCAGCCAACCTGTGCCCTGTCCTGTTTGTCCCTAGATGTGGATGAATGCCGCATGTTTGCTGACCTGTGCCACCATGGCGAGTGTATCAATAGCATTGGTTCCTTCCACTGCGACTGCCAAGCTGGGTATACACCAGATGCCACTGCCACTGCCTGCGTGGGTGAGCCAAGTCCCACCCCTATCCTGTACCTTTGGTCTAGTTATACTTCTGCAAAAAGTCTGTAACCCCCATTCCAATGGGGACTACCCACTTTGTATCTCTTGGTTTTCATGTACATTCTAAGGAACTCAAAACACAGACCAGAAGCAAACATTCTTTGGCATTTCCATCCTGTTTGGATCACATTTCCTGCTCCTATTTCCTCCTGTTATTTAATATATCCTAAGATATTTTTTTTGGCTTTTTTTTTCCTAAGATTTTTTTCAGTTACACTGTGTGCCAGGTGTTCCTCCAAATCATGGGTTGCAAACTCCAATCTGAGGGCCAAGTTGTAGGTAGAGTTTTGTTGGCACGCAGCCGTGCCTATGTGTTTATTCACCTCCAGTGACTACTTTCCTGACGGAAAGATTACGCTAGTTAGTTGTGATTACAGCCACGCAACCCACTATATTAGTTTGCTTTTCTGTTGCTGTAATAAAACACCATGACCACTTCAACTTATAGGAGAGAGAGTTTATTTGGGCTTATGCTTCAGAGGAATGAGGCAGCAGGCATGGTGGCAGGGCGGAAAGCTAACAGGTCACATCTGGAACCACAAGCACAAAGCAGAGAGAGAAAACCAGAAATTGCAGGAGTCTTTACATTCTCAAAGCTCACCCCTAGTGACATAATCTCTCCATTAAAGTTTCACCTCCTAAGTCCCCCAAACAGTGCCACCAACTGAGGACCAAGTGTCCAAATACATGAGGCTGTGGGGGACATTATCATTAAAACCACCACACCCATTAAAGTAAACATTCATCCATCCCTCAGAGCCAAAGGGAATTTTTCCAATGTTCACTCCCCTATCAGATGCCAAACTGGGAGCTCCTTAAACCTCGAGTATAAAATGGTGTCTTGGGCTGGAGAGATGGCTCAGAGGTTAAGAGCACTGATTGTTCTTCCAGAGGTCCTGAGTTCAATTCCCAGCAACCACACGGTGGCTCACAACCATCTGTAATGAAATCTGGTGCCCTCTTCTGGCCTGCAGGCACACATGCAGACAGAACACTGTAAACTAAATAAATAAATCTTTTAAAATAAATAAAATAAAATGGTGTCTTTGGGGCTGAACAAATGGCTCCGTGGTTAAAAGAGCTTACAGAAACCTGAGTTCAGTTTCCAGTACCCACACTGGGTGGCTCCCCAACCTATATAATGCTAATTACAGGAAATCCAAGGCCTTCTGGCCTCCAGGCTCCTGTGCACACACACACATGCATGCACACACACACACACACACACACAATAAAATAAAATTTAAATGGTGTAGTGTTTGCCTATGACCTACACACATCCTCCTGTATATTCATTTAGTTTCATTTTTACTTCTTGTGACAGTAAGAATGGAACTCAGGGCCCCCCCAAGGGGCTCTACCCCTAAGCCATGCCCCCAACCCCTTGGTGGTATATTCTAGAAAGATGCTCTACTACTGAATGATACCCACAACTCCTTTTTTAAAGTATTTTTATTATTTAAATTTGTTCCCTAAAATGTTCATAGATGTGTATTATATAATGATTATCTGCATATTATTTTATAGATTATTAATCACATTCCAATTATACTCACCCCTGCTCTCCTATCTCCTTCCCACCTCTGTCCAACCCCACCTCTTCTTCATAATCCTCTTTCCCACATTTGCTTCCTAAAAATGTTTAAACTATCTTGGGGGGCATCAGAGTTCATGCCTGCAATCCTAGCTCATGGGAGCTTACAGTGAGCTAAAGGCTAGGCTTGGCTGCTTTGTGAGTTCTAGGCTAGCCTCAGCTGCATATTGAAACCCTGTCTCTAAAATAAGCTAGAGGCTGGAGGGATAGCTTAGCAGTTAAGGGCACCAGCTGCTTGTTTCCCAGCACCCATGTGTCAGCTCACAACTGTCTGCAACTCCAGTTCAAGGACAGCCAACATTCCTTCCTGACCTTCCAGGCACCTGGCACACAGGAGGTACACACATACACGTATGTGCAGGTAAAACATCTACACAAACACTCTCAAAAATATTTTTTCATTTTAAATAAAATAAAATTATCATTTTATATGGTTTCTCATCTTTATTACAATGTAACAGAGTTAATGCACTGTGTCTGTTCAGCATTGATGTATTAGTCTAATACAGTGTAACAGCTGTGACGTGTACTGTTTGGGAAACTTGAAGGAAAATAATCTGAATGTTCAGTACAGATGCTTTTTCCCCCAAAATATTTTCTATTGCTGAGTCCACAGGTACTCTATTTACTGTTTGGCTTTTTATTGAAAAAGGGTAGGTGGAGCCTGGAGCTCTTTCCTGTCATGTGCAAACATAAAGACCCGGGTTTGATACTCAACACTGCATGAAAATAGAAAATAGGGCCATTGAGATGCCTTAGTGGGTAAAGATGCCACCAAACCTGCCATCCTGAGCTCAGAACCTGGGACCCAAATAATAGAGGCGAGAGCCAACTCCTGCAAGCGGTCCTCTGGCCTCTACATGCACCAAATATGTGTACCTTCCTCGTACACACATACAGTAAGTAAATGTCATTCAAATTTTTAGGGACAGGCATGGTGTCCTGTACCTTTAATCCCAGCGCTAAGGAGGCAGAGGCAGGTGAGTGTCTGAGTTTCAGGTGAGCCTGGGCTACCCAGTGAGACCTTGTCTCATGAAAATAAACAAGTAAAAAAATAACATTTAATGATAAAAATTAAATAACTTAGGTGGTTCCACAATTTCCAATAAACAGTATGAGCAGGGGTCCCAACCTGTGAGACCCCATCAACCCCTAGCCACGTCTTTGTGATCCCCTGCCATCCCACCTAGATGTGGACGAGTGCAGCCATGACCCAAAGCCATGTGCCTTCCTCTGCAAGAACACAGAGGGCACCTTTCTGTGCACCTGCCCCCGTGGCTACCTGTTGGAGGAAGATCTCAGGACCTGCAAAGGTGATGTCCTCCCCTCCCCCAATCTTCCCTGTCCCCTATTGGTCTCAAGACACTCTCAGTTGTATAGAGTTAATCCTACCGCAGCCAGGGTGTCTCTCTTGCCACCCTTCCAGTGGCAAGAGCACCCTGCTTAGAGTGGCAAGAGTGATCTCAGGCCCCACACCTAAGCCTGGACCCATAAGACCTACTCACAATTATCCCCTGAACCCCTGTCCTTGAGCCATCACCTCTGAAACTTACCCCCTGAGCAGCCCCTCAAGCCTACTCCCCACTTTATACATACGCTCAACCCACCATTGAGTTACCGTCCTCAAACCCCCTCTGAGCCCTGCCCCCTTTGCTGGTCCCTTATGACCCCAGCCTTGAGCACCCTCCTCAAGCTGACCCTTGAATCCTGTACCCTCAGGCCCAGCCTCTGAAACTTCTTCTCAAACCACCCTCTAAACCCACCCCATGTCTGCACACCCTCAAGCCTGTCTCCTCAGCACTCTCCCCAAGCTCCTCTGCGAACTGTCTCCTTAGCCTTCAAGTCCTTTGGCTAAGCTCCACCCTTGAGAACCCCTTGATCCCTGCCCTCTGAACCCTTTGGACCCCCTGTACTGCAGACCTGGACGAGTGCACCTCCAGGCAACACAACTGCCAGTTCGTCTGTGTCAACACCATAGGCGCCTTCGCCTGCCGCTGTCCTCCTGGCTTCACGCAGCACCACCAGGCTTGCTTCGGTGAGTTGTGTTGTCTGCTTCCCACCCCGCTCCCCAACACAACCCTCACAACCCTAGCCTTCACATGTGTGTGATACAAAAACAACATCAAACACTCCTCATTTGTCAGGCATGGAGGACATGGGGGTAATTAGAATGCAGTCCCTGGATACTCGCATCTTGGTGGCATCTAGAACCTTCTTCATTACCCTAGGGAGATGGGAGACCTACCCTCAGAAATCCCTCTGGGCTAGACCCAGGACTTCTCCCCTTGCCCATGATCTACCACTCTGGAGAAAGTAGTTCAGAAGTCAAAGCCACAGAGCTATGGCCCTCTTAGTGTCTTCTGGACCTGAGGGAACTAGAGCTCCCTCTAGTGCCAGCCTAGGCAAAGAGAGTACTCAGCCCTCCCCCAACCCTCTTGCTAGCACCAGCTGTGGTAATGACGTTCCTAGACTATAAGATTGATAAACAAATGGGCCTGGAACTGATGTGTTAGTCTGTAAAAAGTGCTTGCTGCCCAAGCTATGAGGACCTGAGTTCAGATCCCCATCACTCGCTTTAAAAGCCAGGCATTTCTGGGGAGGTACAGAAAGTAGGATCCCAGGGCCTTGCTGGCCAGTCAGTCCAGTCAAATCAATAAGTTCCAAGTTCAGTGAGAAACTCTCAACAAAAAAAGTGGAGTGATTGAGCAAGACACCTGATGCCAACCTCACACACAGAAGCGTGCGCGCGCGCGCACACACACACACACACACACACACACACACACTAATATTTTAAAAATAATGCACTGGGGCTAGGTAAAGAGCTTGCTGTGCAAACACAAGAACTGGAGTTCTGATGCCCAAAATCTACATAAATGCCAGTAAGCATGGCATGTTATTCCAGCCTAGAAAGGTGAAGACATGAAATCCTCAGAGTGAGCTGGCTAGTAAGGCTAACCATATCGGAGAGCTCTGGTTTGATTAAAGAGGCCCTGCCTGCCCCAGTGAATAAGGTAAAAGAGATTGAGGATGATTGCTGATGTCAGCTATGGGCTTCCATGACAACCTGCATACATATGTGCATGCACACACACACGTAAATACACATGCATGTATCCACAACACACAAATGGAAAAACAAAAATTCCAAACAGACACTAGAGATTTCGTGTTGCACAATTGTAGAGAGGAGAAGCCCAAGGTTCAGGTACCAGCACAGTTGGTTCCCAGTAAGAGCTCCATCCCTAGCTTGCAGCCAGATACCTCCCTGCAACCTCACATGGTCAGGAGTTGGGGTGTTCAGACAGATAGACAGACAGACAAAAGACAGAGCAAGATTCTTGTCTGCTGGTGTCTCTTCTTTTTCTCATTTTCTTTTTAACATTTATTTTTAACATTATTATTATTCTTAATTTCTTTTTAACATTTCTTTTATTTTGCATGCAGGTGTGTGTTTGTGTGTTCATGGTGTGTGTGGAGGTCAAAGGACAACTTTCAGACATCAGTTCCTTCCTTCCACCATGGGCTCCAGGAACTCAGCACTCAGGCTTGGCAGCAAGCACCTTGACCAACTTAGTCATCTCACCTGTGCCCCTCTTTTTTTTTTTTTTTTTAAGATAAACGGTGTCTTGCTGACCTGTAGTTCACCAAACAGGCTAGGCTGGCTGGGCACTACTACTACCCATGCCCAACTTTTTCTTCTCTTCCCTAATAGTGTTTTACTCACTGAGTCATCTTTTCAGCACACACGCACACGCACACACACACACACACACACACACACACACACACACCTTTGGGGGGGGTTTGTTTTGTTTGAGACTTTACTTTTTTTCTTCTTTCTCTTTCCCAAGACAGGGTTTCTCTGTGTAGCCCTGGCCCTTGCCCTTTAGACCAGGCTGGCCTCAAACTCACAAAGATCTGCCTACTTCTACCTCCCAAGTTCTGGGATTAAAGGCATGTGTCATAACTGTCTGGCCTGGGATCTTACTTATTTTTATTTCATGAGTATGGATATGTTGCCTGTATGTATCTATGTGTATCACATACATGCAGTGCTTGCAGGGGCCACAGGTGGAGAATCCCTGGGACTGGAGTTACAGACTGTTGTTATCCACCATGTGGGATTGGGAAATTGAACCAGGGTCTCTGTAAAAACAGCCAGAATGACTCTTAACCACTGAGCCATTTCTCCAGCTCCACCCCTACCTGATTTTTTGAGACAGTGTCTCTCATTAGGATCCGGAATGAGGATGAACTGGCCGCCCAGCCTCCAGGGACCACCAGTCTCTGGGTGATGACATACACCACATCTGGTTCTGAAGACGGAACTCAGGTCCTCGTCCTCACACGGAAAACAATGCCTGAGCTAGCTGCCCAGCCCTTCATTTTCCTTTTTGTTTTGAGACAGGGTCTCTCTAAATTGACCTAGCTGACCTTGAACTTGTGATCCTTCTGCCTTCAGGTCCTAAGTAACTGCGATCATGGGCCTGTGCAAGCACACCTGACTGCATATGGGTTTTTTACTCTTTAAAAACAGTATTGGGGATGTCAGGAGAGCATGCTACTACTAAGCCACACCCTCAGCCCAGTATAGGTAATATCTGACTCTCAGAGCTGGAACTTCTTAAACTCTAGCATGATTAAATCTGCTGAATTCTCATGGTAAAATGCAAACAAGTAACTACTTTCTCTGTTGTAATGGAGGAGACTAGAGGAGTCAGTTACCCCAGGATGCACAGCTTTGAATTTCAAGCAATACACTTTACATTCAGTACCACTAACACTGGCTGCAATTCTGTGACCTAGGAACTATTTCGTTTCTCGTTTCGCAGAGAAAGAAACCAGCACAGCGGGGGGGGGGGTTGACTCCTCCGAAGCCACACTGTGTAGTGTCAACACTCGCATGGCAGCCCTTCATGTCCATCCTCTAACCACAAAGCAGCCCTGCCCGTTCTCTGTCCTCTATAGATAATGATGAGTGCTTGGCCCAATCTGGCCTATGTGGCACCCATGGACACTGCCAGAACACCCCAGGCAGCTTCCACTGTGAATGTAATAGAGGCTTCTTCCTGGACAGCACTGGCCACAGCTGTGAAGGTGAAGTAGAGTTTGAGTGGGTTCTCAGTCTGGAGGATGATCTCAAAAACCACCCACCAATCTTCTCTCTTTCTTTCTCTGTGTCTCAGATGTAAATGAATGTGACAGACCCCATCGCTGCCAGTTTGGCTGCCAAAATGAGCTGGGGGGCTACCGTTGCAACTGCCCCCAAGGCTTCACCCAGCATTCCCAGTGGACCCAGTGTGTGGGTGAGTGACAATGGCTTAGAGGAAACAAAGCACCCGCCAGGATCTTTCCAGCACAAACAAGTAGGCACTGTTTCCATTTCCCCTGCAGCTGTTATGACAAGCTAGTCCATCTATAAATTAAATGGACCAGCCTAAAAAGTTGACCACTGGGATGTCACTTTCAACATTTCTCCCATAGTCTTTTTGTCTTTTCTTGCCTCTAAACCCTTCCATATACCCCTCCTTTCGTTCTCTCCCAAATCCATGACCTCTCTTTTCGTTAGCTGTGTTACAGGCATATATGTATATGTCACTTTTACTCTCTCCCTTTGTGGAGTCCACTTGCTCTCCTGAGACCTGTGACGTCTCCTCAGCTCTTACTTTCACAGCTCCCACAAGCTTTGCAGCAGAGGATGGGAGTTGTAAGAGAGAATAATAGACAGGAGATAGAGGAAAACAGTCTGAGGCCTTCTGGAAAGCTTACTGGAGGCTTTGCACAGTAAAGAGTACTGTAATTGATTAGTAATGTCTGCCGTGAGTACAAAATAGAACAGTTTGTATTCAAGTGAAAGGTTTCAGGCATACAAGGTTTCTTCCATTCTGTTCCTCCTTTTCTCTCTGCCTACAGATGAAGATGAGTGTGCCCTGTTACCCACAGCTTGTGGTAGTGCCTCTTGCTACAATACTCTTGGCAGTTTCCACTGTGTCTGCCCCTCTGGTTTCAGTTTCAACCAGGACCTTGGAAGCTGCCAGGATGTGGATGAGTGTGCAGAGCGAGGCAGCCCCTGCAGCTATGGCTGTGCCAACACGCCTGGTGGCTTCTTGTGTGGCTGTCCCCAAGGCTACTTCCGGGCTGGACAAGGGTAAGGGGTCAAGAGGGATGGGCAAGAGTGTAGTGGTCCACATTTTTCATGCCTTGATCATGAACACTGAATTCTTATACACACAGAATCCATTAAGAAAGCTCCATCTGCCTGTGCATGTAGGTGCCTATATACATACACAGAGAAGCCCAAGTACAGCCAGCCGTTCATAAATGCCAGTATACATGAGTACATGTCTGTGTCATTATTCCATTTTTTTGTTCATGCTTGTATTTGCCTACTACCTGGAGATATTTATAGGCTATCCATGATCCAAGTTAGTACACATAAAGAAACACATATGAACCCTCACACACAGAAATGAAATCCTCCCTCCATATTCATGGAAGATTGCTTACTGTACCCCTCATATGTGATAAAATTCCTGGGAGACATGAACAAACATCTACTCACCCCAGATATGGAACCAGCAACAGATCAAAGTAATGATACCATTCAATTCCAACTTGGTGAACCCCTGAGTTTACGACTCAACAATGGGAAACTTGGAGGAGTGTGGGTAAGAGGTTATCTACAGAAACATAGATGACCCAAAGGTAAATACATCAACGAAAGCCCGTGGACTGGAGGGATGGCTCAGCAGTTAAATGCTCTGGCTGCTCTTACAGGGGTCCTGAGTTTAATTCCCAGCATCCACATGGTGGCTCACAACCATCTATAACTGTAGTCCCATTGGATCTGATTCCCTCTTCTAGTGTTCAGACATACATGCAGACAAACCACCCATATACATAAAATACATAAATCAAGAAAGAAAGAAAGAAAGAAAGAAAGAAAGAAAGAAAGAAAGAAAGAAAGAAAGAAAGAAAGACAGAAAGAAAGAAAAGAAAGAAGGAAGGAAAGAGTAAGCAACCTACATGAGTAATGATTCAGGGGATTTGAAATCTTGGAATTCACTGCAAGATTTGCAGGCACCTTAACAGGATGGAGAGTCTCCTCAGCTTTCCTTGCTGCTCATATAGCAGCGATGGGAGTGGGGGTCTTGTACATCTAGTAAGTTTTAGGTACCTCTTGAAACTTATGAGTTGCTTATTTCCTGTGCCTCATGGACCCTTCCTCAAGGACAGAATGATTCATCAACATCAAAAAATTGCTGTGCAATAACATCACCTCTATCTCATGGATACCCAAGTGCAAGGATATTCTAGTCCCTTATATAAAATGACATGGCATTTGCACAGGACCTACACACATTCCTCCATATATTCTAAATCATCACAGGCTGGGGATGTCACTAGGTGGGTAGAATACTTGCCTCATGCATCCAAAGTCCTGGGTTTGATCCTCAGCATTGTGTACACAAGTCATGATGGTACATTTCTGTAATCCCAGCATTTGGAAGGTACAAGCAAGAGGACCAGAAATTTAAGGTCATCCTCTGCTATACAGAAAATTTGGGGTTAGCCTGGGTAACATGAGACCCTATCTTGAAAATAAATAATCATCTCTACATAATTTATATCACATGATACAATACAAAACAGTATATGTAACTGTTGCGCTGTTTTATTAAGGGAATATTAACAAAGAAAAGATCTGTCAATGTTCAGTAGGGAGTTAACTAAGATAGGCCTAACCACACAAAAGATCACAACACAATAATCATCTTCAGTCCTTTGATAACCAGTTGACTATGAGGATGCAGAGAAATGACTGTGCTTGTGCACAAGAGTTACTATACTCACATTATAAGCACAGTCATATAGAGTCATGCATCCCAGTGGGCACAGGTGTATATACACATCATCTTCCATATATACGTGTAGTCTCCCACATATACATGTTTCTGGATATACATAGACACATTCTTCTATTCTATTGCATGTTCATCATCCCATTCTTGTGTTCATACCAATGCCCAGGTAAACCAAGGGACACACACATCCCTCCTGTAGGTGTGCACGCATGCACATACACAACCATGCCAACACACACACACATGCATATTTGCATGATGGTGCTTGTGCCCATAGCTCAGAATGAGGTATGATGGGAGATGGTGAGGGAGGTGCTACCAGCCTGTTTCTGAAAGTTTCCCCATACCATCTATCTGGCTCAGACACTGCATCTCCAGCCCTGGGTTCAGCTCTGGATCTCAGGCCACTCCAGATGAGGAAGAGTCACTTTCACCTGAAGCCTGCTATGAATGCAAGATCAATGGTCTCTCCCCTCAGGACCGACCAAGGCGCAGCACCCATGGAGGTCACCAGGTGCCATGGGGGCCACACTGGGTGGGCCAATTAAGGTGCTCTCTGCGGGTGTCTGAAAGAAACTGTGATCCCTCAAGAGAAAACACTAGGTCTAAGAATGTAGCTTAGCTGATAAATTATTTGCCTAGCATGAATGAGGTCCTGGATTCAAACCCCAGCACTACATAAAAATAGATGTCCTCAGCTCTTTAATATGGTTGAGATTAGCCTAGGCTACATGAGACTCTGTCCCAAAAAGGGGAAGAGAAAATCAGGCAACCATTAGACTACGTGTCTCAGCTTCTCCCTCATATCATGGTGCCTGACTGGATCCTCTATACATTCTCACCCCATGCCTTTTCTGGGGAGCATATCCCTTGGTCACTTTACCTCATTCCTGTGACAGTTAAGGCTCCTTCTAGACAGATCCTAAGCAATCTGTAATAACCAAATGGGGAGAAAAATGTCCCTGCCCTCATGATACTCTGATGGAGGAAAAAGAAATCATTAAGTAAAATATAGCATGCTTTATAACATATGAAAAATGAGCCATGAAACAGAAATAAAGGCAGAGTGGGATAGGCATGTTAGTTCTGAGAGATTTTCAACGTATAGTTAACTAATATGAATGGATTATGGGTTACTTTTCTTCTGTTTTCAGTTGGTATTTCCTTTGTTTAAGAAAAAAACTTTTCATGTAGAAACTATCCCACATTTACTGCGATTTGTCGCTGCACTGCCTGCCCTTGGTTTTCAAGGAGAGTGGAATGGTTGCCTAGGATCCTGGGATGGACACAGCATGATTTAGAGAGAGGGATTTGTGTTGTCTTTGCTTGCAATACCACTGATTGTCAGAAGGTGTCAATAAAAGCATTTGTTGTTCTGAGGAGCATGCTCCTCAGAAAGATTTCCCAGAACCAGGGGCAGAGAGGCTGAAATAGCTTTCTCTCAAAAGTAACAGCAGACCACTCCACAGGCATGTAAATGAAGTGAAACAAACACGGCACAACCCATGGGGGAAAAAGTAAACACAGATAACCCTTTGTGGAATCAGATACATCGCCCAGCCTGGGGTGGCCTGCCATTGAGGTTCATTGGCTTATTGAGGGTACTGTCCTGCTGCCAGGACCATGAAGGCACTTCTGAAGAGCTCAAATAAAGAAGGGCTTGTCATCTGTACACAAGGTCCTCTCAGAGAGAGCCAGATACAGGAAGTTCAATGGAAGCCAGCGGAAGGCTCTTCTGAGGCCTCTCCTTGCTCTTTCTGTCCTAGCTGGATATTCTGTTTGTATCTCCGTAGATTCTGGCATCTTTTTGGAGATGTAGGTTTTTCTTGCCAAAAGAAAAAAAAAGCCCTTAGTTATAACACCAGTCCCATAGGCTGCCTCTGAACTCCCTTAGGGCTCTGGAACTGCATATTGCCTGCCTGACCTGTTTGCTGCATTTTCAAG
Source organism: Ondatra zibethicus (assembly GCA_004026605.1). Classification (NCBI taxonomy): domain Eukaryota; kingdom Metazoa; phylum Chordata; class Mammalia; order Rodentia; family Cricetidae; genus Ondatra; species Ondatra zibethicus. Next base: position 66,593 of record PVIU01001973.1, on the reverse strand, counting down.
GCAAATCTTTGGTTCCCCTAACTGTTGCTTTTCTCATTTGTTTTGTTTTTGATGTGTGTATATCTGTCGGTATCTCTCTCTGTGTGTGTGTGTGTGTGTGTGTGTGTGTGTGTGTGTGTGTGTGTATCTCATACACGAGGAGGGAGAGACGCACATGAGTACACGTGATCAAGGATTCCACATCTGGAGACAAGAGGTCATCACTGTCTTAGAATTTTTCCCCACCTTTTTTTTTTTAATTTTAAATGTATTTACTTAGAAGTGGTAGTGATTGTGTGTGTATCCATTCATGCACAAGACAGGGATGTGGAAGTCAGTGAACAACTGGTAGGAACTGATTCTCTCTCCTTTTCCATGTGGTTCTAGGGAATCAAACTTAGGTCCTTGATTTGACAGCAAGCTCATTTACCTGATGAGCCATCTTGTGGCCCCAGCTCCGCTTATTTGGGGTGGGGGAACAGATTCTCTCACTAAACCTGGAGCTCACCGTTTGATTATATCACTGGCCAGCAAGCCCCTGGGATCATCCTCCCCCCCCAAGCAGTGTGACTGTGGGCATGTGTCACCACACCCAGCTTTCTACATGGGTGCTGGGGATCTGAGCTCAGATCTCCATGCTTGACAGCAAGCACTTTACCACCTGAGCCATCTCCTGAATCTCTCTCCTCCTGTTTTTTGTTTTGTTTTGTTTTGGTTTGGTTTTTGTTTTGTTTTGGTTTGGTTTGTTTATCAAAGAACCAGATTTGGCCTTTGCTGTTAGGTCCTCAGCCTTAGCTGATCTTGGCCTTGTTCATAGATGGCTAGACAAAGAAACCAGGAACCAAGCATACATGAGAGCTTAGTCCCCTACCTAGTTGCATCCTTATTTACACAGTCTCTGACAGTTCCCTTGGTCCCTCCCCCTAGGTGAGCCTGGCCACCCTTGACACGGAAGTCCCCTTGACCTTGAGCCTAAACATTTCACACCTGAGCCAAGCCAAGCATATCTTAGAATTTCGGCCAGCTCTTGAGAGTCTGGGAGGCCAGATCCGTTATGTTATTGCCAGAGGCAACAACCAAGGTTTCTTCCGAATGAGTCACCTGGATGGCTTCAGCTCCCTGCAGGTTGGCCGTGGGAGACCAAGACCGGGGAAATACCAGCTGGAGGTGGCGAGTATAGCAGGAGCTCAGGGCCAACCAGGGCCGGCAAACCAAGCCTTGCGACTAACAGTCCAACTGCAGCTGCTCTAGCGGAAGGAGTCTTCAGTGCACCTAGACATCCCGGGACATCTGAAAATGGATATTTTGCAACTGGCTGGAACTGATCTCGGGGGCAATGGCTAACTAAGTTGAACCTCAAAACTCAGGAAGAGGAAAACATTACACTCTGACCTCAGATGAACCCAGTCATTGCAAGCCTCGGGGACCCCCAACACCTCAACCTCTCCTGGACTCAGCTAGAAATCTCAGCATTCATCCCTCCACCCCACAGCCAAGGTCAGCAGGAGGGACCCCTGGCGTTCACCACTCCTCAAGCTAAAATTTCCAGACTACACTATGATTCGCCAAGGGTGTTAGTGGGACATGGGAATAAGAGTCTAGGCTGGGTATGGGGTTCATCCCGCAGAGAATCAAAATGGGAAGCATTACCCACCACATCTTGACTAGCAGATTCCTTCCCCAGAGCCAGATGTAGGGTTCTAAAGATACTTTTCTTTGAAACTGGAGAAAATAATAAAGTCCTTGGGGGTTAAATCTACTCAAATAAGTAGATGCTATCTCCTCCTACAAAAGCGCACACACACACACACACACACACACACACACACACACACACACACACACACACACACACCTGGGGAAGCTGGAGGACCCAAGTTGGTGCTGCCAGAAGCAGACCTGTATCACTGTCATATAAAAGAACCTTATGTTATTAAAACATCTTATATGTCATATTCTGTAGATCTCTGAAGTGCTTAAAGACCACGTGTGTATCTAAATATATCTCAGTTTGATCTTAAAAACATACCTAACATGATTACAAGTTTGATTGTAATAGGTGACTAACTACTAACCAGCATTTCTATATCACCCTAAATGGTTTGTAATAATAACTTTCAAGGACTAGAAACAAGCTGTATAGGTGCAATACTTAAAACAAGAGTAGAAATGTAGGTATAAAAATAACTTTAAATTTGCATCAGGAGACAAATATCTTAAACAAGAGTAGAAACATATATCCAATATAACAAAAATAACCTTGAATTTGTATCAACATACAAAAATCCATATAAAATATTTAAGACTAGTAGTTGCTTTTGTGGTTAAAAGTAGATTCAATAATCTACCCTTTTATCCTGTCATTTCTATATCATAGCATCCTTTCTCCTTTTAGAAAGAGATTGACTATGATCAATAACATTTGTAACCAATCCCCTTAAATGAAAGCATAACAATATTTTGGGAATTTGGGTGTAGTTGTCTAGAGTACATCCTGTTGATTGGTGGGCACTGGTCATCTTTGAGGGACCCTGAGAAAATCAGGATAATTGTTAAGTCTTGACTGGAGTATTCTGTGAGGCTGGCCCATCTCAGTCAGCAGCCAGGAAACTGTTCTGGATGGTGGATCACCTGGGCCATCATTTTCATTGGTGTCTGGTCCCTTTGTATAAAGATATATAAACTTTTAAAGGTAACATACACATCTGTATTAATACAAATATAAACTGTACATTTTACACAAGCCAGTCAAAGGTAGTTTTTTTGTTTTTGTTTGAGCAGGTAAAATATACGTCAGCGTCTTGTAGTTACTTTAGCTTTATTTTCTTGTGTCTATAGTCAGAATTTTTAAAGGGCTCTTCCTCAGTCACTTAACCCAGAAAGAATCCAGAGGCTCTCATTTCCTGTGGAAACAAAAGCATAACCTCTCTTCCAAAGTAGCATATCTTTTGACTTGCATTTTGAAGTTGAGACATTTTTATAATATATAGATGGGTTTAATCCAGCAGTATTTATAATCAAATGTCTCTTAGTAGCTTTTGTTCTTTTCTCAGCAGTTAAGCAGTTTAAACATAATAATACATAGTATCCAAACTCTCTGTGTGTTTTCCACCTTTATGTGGCTTATTTTCTTTATATTGCTTTATTTTCATTTTAAGAGTTTTACTTTATTATTTTAAAACTATATTTTTAATCTATGACTGTATGATTCTTTTTTTCCCAAGTCTATACACACACACACACACACACACACACACACATATATATTTAAACACTGTAATTTTACTATGTTAAAGTTAAAACTTTACTTTTTGATTAGGCAGAAAAGGGGAATTGCTGTGGGATCTTTCCATATGCTGTGAATACATGTTGCTATCATTGGTTGATAATAAAAACTAAATTTGACCTATGGCCAGGCAGAATAAAGCAAGGCAAGAAAACCAAATGGAAAGACAGGGAGAAAGAAGGGCAGAGTCAAGAGAAATGTGAGCCAGCAACCCAAGAAGCAAGTGGACCAGTCATACCACGGCCATGTGGCAATACACATATTAATAAAAATGGGTTAGTTTGAATGTGTACCAGGAGTTATGGTGGTCAAATGCTTAAAAGAAATCCCACACTAGCTCAGAAATAAGAAATAGGCTTTTATTGAGGGGTAAACTCACAAATCAGAATTCTCAGCTTGACTGGTTGAATCACGCGACCCAAAGGAGCAGCCAATGTGGCATGGAGCAAGGGGAACGAGTGAGAAGGGACACATGCATGTTTGGCTTCCCCATAACTAGTAAGAGAGGCCACGCTCCAGTAGGTAGGCTAATACAAGCTGTAATACTTCCTACAGCACCTCCCCTTTTTCTTTAACTAAGAGAGTTCTAAACCTAATAGAAAATCATATACAATAAGAACAAATATCCTATTCTAACTAGCCTAAGTCTTGTATAATAAATAACTTAGCCAAGTCATGAAAGGAAAGTAACTACACTTATTTAGTCTTCAACCCCATCGAAGATCCAAGAAGGGAAATAATATTACTTGAGTAAACAGGAAGTACAATCTAGAAACTTCCAAAAGGTGCAACAAATGACAGAGACAACTGGCTACCTGGGCAGTCACCCAAAGTCTCATTTGCAATGTTGAAGCAACCAACTTTGGCTAAGGCCTAACATAACTGACATACCATTTTCAAAGTTTCAAAGAAACTTTTTAAAACTTTCTTACCCTGTCTTGGCAGGATTTGACAGTCCTGTTTTGTCCATTTACGGATACTATGTATCTTTGTCAGTGGTTGAGGTATGGGCATTTCTTTGCCCAAAGGCCAGTTCTGCCAAGAAGAAAACAAGCTCCCAATGGAGTGTCTTTAGTGCTGAACATTCCCTCGGGAACAGATCGGTGTTGCTAGGAGCGATTGTGTCTCACTATCACAGAACTCTAAGTTAAATTAAATGCCATTTTTTACAGCTCTTTGAAGAGGTTGAAGATTATCTGTCTATACAGAATATAATCTCTAGGTATCTAAAAAACCTGATTAGTCTAACTATAAATATGACAAACATAGATGACTATTGATCTATAATTCTTAATACCTATCTAACTTAAAGACTAAGACAATAAACAACTGTGCAATAAATAAGGACAATGACCTCCAAATGTAAACAATGTATAAGTACCTTGGTCAGAGGTAGAAATGTACACTGCAATATGGTAAATATATATCAATACAAGAACAATGTCTTAAACAGAAATAGAAGCATACATGCATACAATATTTAATATAATTTAACTTTGTATCAACATACAAGAATCTATACCAATATAATTGTCCATAAACAATAACTATTATCCCATCATCCAGTTTTCCCTCTTTTTTTTTTCAAAAAGATTCCTGAGCTTATAAAATTCCTCCCTCAACCCTCAACCATATACCAACTATAATCAACCCCTAAATGATGTTCCTAAACCTGAGGACAAACTTTGCTGGGAGAGGGGACGTCGTCCTCTAGAATTACTTCCAGCTGTCATGGGGGAGATGTTCTTTATAGGGGATCCTGTGAAAGTAAAATGATGGTTAAATTTCAAGATTAATGTCTGGTAAGATTGCAAATAGTCTCTGAGTATTTTGTGGAGGTCTGGCCAGAATGTTGTAAAAGAGGTGCACCATTTCAGCTAACCAAGTTGGAACCATCTTGTGCAGCTGGTACCCAAAACAGGTTTTATAGTAGCACTATCAGTATCATGACATCATATCAACCAGGTGAAGTTATAGAAAACTCTTTCTTTAAATCTTTGCTATTGACGTGATGTTTTTTATGAAATTTAGAGGCCTGCAACACACTTCCAATCAATAATTGATCAATTTCTGCATTACCTTGTGCTAGAGGACCTGGCAGACCCGTATGGGATCGGATGTGTGTTATATACATAGGACAAAGCCTATTCCTGATTGTGTCTTGCACCTGGATAAACAATGAAGTCAATTCTGTATCATTTGGTATAAATTTAGCAGTTTCAATATGCAAGATAACTCTTTCTGTATACTGTGAATCAGTAACTATATTAAGAGGTTTTTAAAATCCCTTATCACCATAAGAATGGCAAATAATTCCACCTTCTGGACAGAATTATAAGGGCTTTGTTCCACCTTACTCAATTTGTCTGATTTGTAACCTGCCTTTCCCGATTTTATTAGCATCAGTATAAAATGCTCCAGTTATTGGAGCATCACGTATGATTCGAGGAAGAATCCAAGAAGTTCTCTTTATAAGGTTAAGTCTATCGCTTTGGGGATAGTTGCTATTAATTTCTCCCAAAAAATTAGCACAAGCTCTTTGCCATGGTTCATTGTCTTCCCATAACTTTTTTATTTTATCAGTAGTGAAAGGCACTATAATTTCTGATGGATCTATACCTGCTAGTTGACAAAGTCGCAGTTTACCTTCTATAATTAAGTCAAGACTTTTTCTATATAAGTTTTTAGTTTTTTACTTGGTTTATGTGGTAAAAAAAAAGATCCATCTAAAATAATTTCTTCCCTCTGTATTAAAATTCCCATAGGTGAAATTCTGGAAGGCAATATGACTAGAAAACAACTAAGATTTGGGTTCACCCTATCCACATGTGCCTCCTGTAATTTTTCCTCAACCGTTGTCAGTTCCTTTTCCACTTCAGCTGTTAATTCTCTGGGACTATTCAAATCTTTATCACCATCTAAGGTTTTGTTTAAATGAATTATTAAATCAGGTGTTATCCCAACAGCTAGTCGTAGGCTGGAAATGTCTCCTAACAATCTTTGAAAGTCATTAAGAGTCTGTAACCAGTCTCTCCTAATTCGTGCCTTTTGTGTCCTAATTTTTTGTAAACCTATTTTATAACCTAGATAATTAACAGAATCTCTTCTCTGTATTTTTTCAGGAGCAATCTGCAATTCCCATTTAGGTAAAACTGTCTTTACTTCTTCAAACATTCTTTCGAAAGTATCTATGTTTGAATCAGATAGGAAAATGTCATCTATGTAATGGTAAATTATAGACTTAGGAAATTGCTTACGTATTATTTCCAATGGATGATTTACAAAGTATTGACACAGGGTGGGGCTATTGAGCATTTTCTATGGGAGGATAGTCTACTGCTACTTCCTAGTAGGCTGAGAATTATTATAAGTAGGCACTGTGAAGGCAAACCTTTCTCTTTTTCTTGTAAAGGTATAGTGAAGAAACAATCCTTCAAATCAATAACTATTAGAAGCCATCCCTTTGGTAACAGAGAGGGCAGAGGAATTCCAGATTGCAGAGGGCCCATAGGTTGAATAACCTTGTTGATAGCTCTAAGATCTGTCACTATTCTCCATTTTCCAGATTTATTTTAATAACAAATACAGGAGAATTCCAAGGGCTGGTAGATTTTTCTAAATGTCGAGCATCTAATTGCTCTTGCACCAACTGTTCTAAAGCCTGAAACTTTTCCTCTGCTAGGGGCCATTGCTTAACCCATATTGGTTTCTCAGTCAACTATTTTAAAGGCAGGGCTGTTGGTACATCTGAAGGGTTATCAATTGCTTTGTGTTCTTGTACAGCTCGAATGGCCAGTGTTGATCATCTGTAATATCTTCTAATACTTTCCTCAGAAACATAAGCTTTAGAGACTGTAGCAATGTTAATCTGGGTATTCCATTGTTGCAATAGGTCACGACCCCACAAATTCACTGCAATATTGGCTATATATGGAGCTGGGCTGGGTTGAGCTCCTCTGCCTTTTCCACCCAGGCCTCCCACGTTCCTGCCCTGCCTGAGTGAACAACTAGAACCTGAAATCAGCAGGCAGTGGCCAAACAGGGCGGCTGTGTGGGAATTCCACATTGGGCACCAGGTGTACCGAGAGTTATGGCGGTAAGACGCTTAAAAGAAATCCCACACTAGCTCAGAAATAAGAAATAGGCATTTATTAAGGGGTAAACTCACAAATCAGAATTCTCCACCTGACCCGTTGAATCACACGACCCAAAGGAGCAGCCGACAGGGCACAGAGCAAGGGGAACGAGTGAGAAGGGGCACACACATGCTCGGCTTCCCCATAAATAGTAAGAGAGGCCATGCCCCAGTGGGTGGGCTAATACAAGCTGTAATACTTCCTACAGCATGAATGTAAGAGCTAGTTAGTAATAAGCCTGAGCTATAAGCCAAAAATCTATAATTAATATTAAGCCTTGAGTGATTATTTAAAAACAGTTGCAGGATGGGGGGGCAGAGACAGAGAAACCTCCATTTACACAAACCCCAAACTAGGTTGACAGTGGCAGCCTTTCTAGGCCCTGATGATTTTTCAGGTATTCATTTGTTTGCTGTTTGTCTTGAAACTCTGAAGAATAGACAAGTATTCACAGAGTCCCCATTTGTTAGGCAGAACAACTGATGCTCAGAGAAGTTAAGCAACATGATCAGGCAGCTGCACCAGCAGCTATGTTGTCAATCACTGTGCCTGGCTCTGACTCAATAGCTAGAATATGTGTCATAATAATGAACTCTCTGCAGCTTGAGGGCACCTTTCAAATACTAGTATATTTGGTAGCCATCAAGCCTAGCCAAGGAAAGCAGTACTATCACATGGATGCTGAGGTTTAGAGAATGTATGGAAGCCTGATGGGATCACCACATATTGCACAGGCTAGAGCCCGATGTTTTAGTTTTTTGTTGTTATTCTTTGTTTGTTTATTTTATATTGTTTCATTTTTGAGGTGGGGTATGTGTATGTTTCCTGATACTGTATTCTGAAACCTGACTCCAAACCACAAAAATCTCTCTACAAAGGAAACATTTGTTTTAGGACTGATTTTTGTTTTCTGTGTGTGTTTATGTTGCTGTGTTGTTGTTTAGTGGTAGTAGGAATTGAACCCACAGCTTTACTTTAGAAATGCCAGGCAAGCATGCTACCACTGAGCTACATCCCTAGTCCTTTTTTAGAAAAGTTTGTTTTTAAATAGGATTTCTGGTTGGCCTGAACTCTCTTTGTAGACCAGGCTGGTTTTAAACACACAGAGATCTGCTTGGCTCTACATTCCTGAGATTTATGGTTTGGGAGATATGGTGGTTTAAATAAGAATGGCCCCATAAGCTAATATATTTGAATGTTTAGTCATCAGGGAGTGGCATACTCAAGAAGGATTAGTAATTGTGACCTTGTTGAAGTAGATGCAGCCTTGTTAGAGGAAATGTATCACTGGGATGGGCTTTGAGATTTCAGAATCCCAGGGCTCTCTCTCTTCCTGCTGCCTTGGATTCAAATGTAGAACTCTCAACTACTCCAGCACCTTGTCTGTCTATGCACCACCATGCTCCTGCCATAGTGATAATGGACTAAATCTCTGAAACTGTAAGAGAGCCCCAACTAAATGTTTTCTGTGGTCATGGTGTCTCTTCATAACAAGAGAAAAAATGAAAGATGAAATTTATGTCCTGGCAATGCTGAAGCATGTATGGGTAGCCCATATATGGCCATTCTGTTGAACTAGCCCGTATTGGGTTTCATGGTCTAAGTTGATGAGGATGACTGATCAGCTCTCTTTCTGAAAGAGACCATAACAATAGAACACTGACTAAAACAGGAGGGTTAGAGTCCATGTTGGCTGAGCAGAAGCATGGTGGCAGGGACAGCTGAGAGTCCACAGCAGGCCAAGAGCACACTAAGAATGGTTGAATCTTTTGAAACTTCGAAGCCTGCCCCCATGGCATACTGCCTCCACCAAAGCCATACCATATAATCCTTCCCAAATACTTTACCAACTGCAGACCATGTATTCAAACACATGAGTCTATGGGGGTCATTCTCATTCAAAACACCACAATTCCCAAAAATTGGTGGAAGCAAAGCTGAACAACCAACCTCTATCTGCAGGTCTCTAGTGTCTGGCCCCAGAGCTCTATTCTTGCTCCAAGTCTGACCCAGTGACCTCTGGGTATCCCATTATGGGTAGCAGAAAACCTCTTCATCCATTATCCAGATCCCCCATAGGGTCACATCCACCCTTCCAGGGGTCATTCCCCAAGGAGGAAGACTATTATAAGACTAGAGCACAGATCTTTAGGTAAGGGAATTAACATGGAATTCAGCCAAGGCTGGGGCATTTCCCAGTAAAATATGACAGGAACATGAGGCAGGAGGGTCCCAAGATGAAAGCCAACCTATACAAAGTGAATCGCTGTCTCAAAAACAAATAAATAGGCCTAGAGAGATGGCTCAGTTGGTAAAGTGCTTGCCAGATAAGCATGAGGACCTGAGTTTGATCCCTAGGAGCCACACTTTGAAAACAAAAAGCCAAGGCACCTTGGCAGGCGGCATGCCCCTGTAATCCTAGCACTGAGGAGGCAGAGCAGGGGTTCTGAGGCCGCGCTAAGAGAATTGGTGAACCCTCAGCCAAATGAAAGACCCCATCTCAATAAAATCAGGACTAGGGGTAGCTGGTGAGACAGCTCAGGGAGAAGGCACTTGCCCTCAAGCTTGATGGCCTGAGTTTGAGCTCCAGGGCCTTCACGGTGAGAGGAGAGAACTGACTTCTGTAAGTTTCCCTCTGACTTCTACACGTGTTCTGTGGCACACACACTTGAAAATTTAATAACTTTTTGAGACAGAGTCACACTATGTTGCCATGGAAGGACTGAAACTTGCTATGTAGACCAGACTGGCCTTAAACTCATAGAGATCTGTCCGCCTCTGCCCTCTGAGTCCTGGAATTAAAGGTCTGTGCCAAGACTCCCAGCCACAATTTTTTTAACTCTTTGTTATTCTTGGTAACAAATAAACTCAGAAAATACAAATTTAAGAAAAGGAAAAGGAGAAGAGGATGTTGAGGGGGTGGTTGAGAAAGTGGGTCTTGGAGAAGTTAAAAGGGAGAGTTGGTGGTGAGTATGATCAAAATACATTGTATGGAATTCTCAAAGAATTAATTAAATCATTATGTGTTTCTTTGAAAAAGGAACAAAAGGAAGCAGATCATGTTCTGAAGAGAAACCACCCATGGTCGGCACACACATACACAAACATGCACATATGTATACACACACACACACACACACACACACACACACACACACACACACAGGTAAAACACACCAGGGGCAGCAATGATGGTTCCATCCCCAGCACTTCATAAACTGAGCATTGTATTCCCCACATGCAATCTCGGCACTCAAGAGGTGGAAGCAAGAGCATCAGAGGTTCAATATCCTCCTCAGCTACCACTAAGTATAAGGCCAGCCTGAGCTACATGAGATTCTGTCTCCAAAAAAAAAAAAAATAGATTTGAATTTTGAGGGCTTGGGATAACTCAGTAATAAAGTAATAAGGTGCTCAAGACTCTGGGTTCTATTCCAAGCACACACACATACACACACACACACACACACACACACACACACACAACCCACCAACACACACACCCCCACCGAAAAAACAAAACTGTATAGTTAAAGAAGAGCTTGAACTCCTGATCCTCCTCCCTCCCCTCTGTGCTGCATGATGACTGAGAACTCCTACCACACCCGGTTTATGCAGGTATGAGACGAAAACTGAGGCGTCATCAATGCTAGACAATAACTCTACTAAATGAGCCACACCCCGGCCCCCTAGAAGCAAATTTTGTTCTAACATTTGGTCTTTGGTCCCAAATCCTGACACAAAGCTCCAAAGACCTCGGGATTTGCCGCATGGGCTGAATTTCCTGAGTGTGTCGAAGGCTGGTCACAAGGAAAAGTGAGCCATGGATTAGATTTCTGCTCCACACATGGGAGAAGAATTGAAAGTGCAGTTAATAATCAATCATGCTGTGTGGAAGCACGTCCATAAAAATATCGAGCTGGGAGGTTCAAAGAGTTTCTAGATTGGCAAATACATCAGTGTGCCAGGAAAGTGGTGCATCCCTGTTGTGTGACACTTTTCCTGGAGAGACCTGAGAAAGCATCTACTTGCCCCAGATAGAGAACTGCTACAGAAAAAAGTAACAATGCCCCCAAAGTCCATCTTACCAAACCAATAGGTTTCCTGGGCTTGCTTACAGCAGCATGAGTGAGGGCTTATGATGTGGGATCCTTCTGCATATGTGTGGCTTTTATTGGTTGATGAGTAAAGCTGTTTGGGCCAATAGCTTAGCAGAGTAAAGCCAGGTGGAAAATCCGAATAGAGATATAGAGAGAGAGTAGGCAGAGTTGAGGGAACGCCATGTAGTCACTGAAGGAGAAAGATGCCAGAACCTTCCCGGTAAGCCACAGTCTTGTGGCAATACATAGATTAGTAGAAATGGGTTAATTTAAGATGTAAGAGCTAGCTAGGAATATGCTTGAGCCATTAGCCAACAGTGTTGTAATTAATATAGTTTCTGTGTGATTATAGGGCTCTTGGTGGCTGGGAAACAAAAGTCCAATCTCTACTTGCAGAGTTACTTACAGCAGCATGAGTGTGGGCTTACTTTCAGGAGCATGAGTGTGGGCTTATTTTCAGGAGCATGAGTGGCGGCTTACAGGAGCATGAGTGTGGGCTTACTTTCAGGAGCATGAGTGTGGGCTTACTTTCAGGAGCATGAGTGGCGGCTTACAGGAGCATGAGTGGGGGCTTACTTACAGGAGCATGAGTGGGTGCTTTCAGGAGCATGAGTGGGTGCTTACAGGAGCATGTTATGGCTCAAAGGCAGTTGTATCACTGAACGCCCATCGTGGCCTGAGTGCAGATTCACAGAAGCTGCTGCAATCCTGGCACTCTCTGCACAGCTCACAAGTTGGAGAGTCTCCTCTTCCCAGCAGTCCTTACTGCTGCTTGTATAAGCTCTGCGAGGAAGAGGCCTTGTCATCTTGAAAGTTTCAAGTACTCTGACACTAGTGAACTTTCTGAATCTCAAGGAGCCTCCCTCCAGGATGAATATGGAAGTTAGAGGACAGACTCAGTTGCCAACCCTCATCTCACACCTTGCTTAAAACAGGGTCTCTTGCTTACTGCTGATTACAACCATAGCTCATCTTCCAGGGGTGTCTCCTGTCTCCCATCTTACAATGGGAGCTCTGGGATTATAGACACACGCTATCACATCCAATTTTACTTGGTTCTGGGGATCTGAACCTAGACCCTCACACTTGCATAGCAAATTCTTTAATGCTGAGTCATCTCCTCAGTCCTGTTTTGGTTTAGTTTTTATTTGTTTGTTGTTTGTATTTTGAGACAGAGCCTTGCTATGTATCCCATGCTAGCCTCAAACTTGTACTGCAACCCAGGTTGGCCTCAAGCTTGGGATTATCCTGCCTTAGACCCTGTAGTAGTTTGAATGTAATTGGACCCCATAAGCTCATAGGGAGAGGCACTATTAGGAGGTGTGGCCTTGTTGAAGGAAGTATGTCCCTGTGGGAGTGGGCTTTGAGGTCTCATATATGCTCAAGCTACACCCAGTGAGACAGTTCACTGCCTATTGCCTTTGAGATCAAGATGTAGCTTCTTCATTCTCAGCTCCTTCTCTAGCACCACATCTGCCTGCACACTGCCATGTCCTGCCATGATGACAATGGACTAAATCTCTGAACTGTAAGCCACCCTAATTAAATGATTTTCTTTATAAGAGTTGCCATAGTCATGGTGTCTCTTCACAGCCGCAGAAACCCCAACAAAGACAGACTCCTTCAGCAACACCAACCCTAGATCATCCATAGCCTTTATAACATCCTATAGAAAAATCAAGAAATATAAGAAAAGTGCTTCCCTGACTCCTGGAACTGATCACCTAGCAAAATTGACTGAATAAAATAGGGGTCACAGGAACCCTGATTTATAGCAGGTAAATCTGAAATACTGGCATTAACTTCCTGAGAGCATTCTACATACTAGACATCACCATGAGTAATTAGGTGGTTGTTGTTGTTTGAGAGAGGGTTTCTCTGTATTGCCCTGGCTGTCCTGGAACTCACTTTGTAGACCAGGCTGACCTCAAACTCACTGAGATCTGCCTTCCTTTGCCTCCCAAGTGTTGGGATTAAAGGTATTTGCCACCACCACCCGGCTCAAGTAATTAGTTTTTAATGGCTTTTACATTTTTTTTATTTTTAATTCTTTGGCCATTTCACAAATGTAGGCATTTTGACCATTGTCACACACATCCTCCTCTAGTCCCCTCTGTCCTGTTGAATTCCTTCTTCCTAGCAAGCCCTGCCCTGCTTTCATCCCTCTCCTTTGTGTGTGGCTCACTGCGTTTGATTAGGGTTGCTTGTATGAGCATGGGTGAGGGATTATACACTGGACTATGGCAACACTTCTGGGAAAAAAGACTCCCTTCCCCCAGCAATCATCAAGAGCCAATAGCTCCTCAGCATGGGGTAGGGCCCCATGAATCCCTCTCTCATCCATGCTGAAACGTTGCTGAGTCTAGTCAAGTACAGGTAACTGTAGCTCCTGTGAGTTCATGAGTTCAGTGGTCATGCCATGCGCTGAAGACAGCACTTCAGGGGACTCCTCCCATTCTCCAGACGGTGTTCACTCTTAATGGGTGATCTTTCTGGTCATCCTCACCACCCTGTAAAATAGACAGTGTTAGTATTGTCCCCCTCCTACAGATAGAAAAACTGAGACTCTGAGAGTTTGAGTTTTCAATGGGTCAGTCGTATATGGCTGTGTCCTTAACCTGTGGAACCAGATATGGTGTGCACAGAAACAATGTCAGAACTGAACTGAACTAAATTACAGGACACAGTTATCTGCTTGATTGATGAAGAATGTCCTCTTTCAGATCTGGCATCAGATGTGTTAGGTTGAGGCCTGGTGAGATTGTTCAGCAAGCAAAGCTGCTTGCCATGAAGCCTGAAGGCCAGAGGTTGATCCCTGAGACCTATATGGTAGCAAGAGAAGCAACTCCCAACAGTTGCTTCTCGCCTCCACTGGCTCACAGTGGTATATCATTCATACAAACACAACTAAGCGTGCACATGTGCACAAGCACACACACAATGTGTGTGTGTGTGTATCACATTAAAGCCAAGCATGGTGGCAAATGCCTATACCTCTAGGTATTTTAAAGGTTAAGGTAGAAGGAGCTAAAGATCCAGCCTCAGCTACAGAGTGAATTCAAGGTTAAGGTGGACAACTTAATAAAACCTTGCCTCAAAATGCAAATTATAAAAAGGCTGGGGGAGTGCTTTTTAGCCTAGTATGCACAAGGTCTTTGGTTCAAGCCCTAGTATTGCAAAAAGAAATAGAGGAGATAGGAAGAAAGGAAAGGAGGGAGGGAGGGAGGGAGGGAGGGAGGGAGGAAGGGAGGGGGGGAGGGAGGAAGGATAGACAGACTTTCTTATAGAGCTGGAGAAATGGCTCAGCAATTAAGAGTGTGTTCTTGCAGAGTAACAGCCTGGTGTTCCATGCTCCAGTACTACATAAACCAGCATAGTAGCGATGTCTGTGACTTGGGAGAATCAGAAGTTCAGGGGCATCTTTGGCTACATAGGGAGTCTGAGGCCAGCCTGAGATGCATGAGCCCTGCTTGGGAAACAAACATAAAACAGAAAGGAATGAAGATGGAAAGTAGGAAGGAAAAAGAAAGGAGAGAGAGAGACACAGAGAGAGAGAAGCAAAATGGTTCAGTGATAAGGACATTTGCCACCAAGACTGACAAACTGAGCCCCATCAGAAACCCATGTTGTAGAGAGAACTGACTCATGCAAATTGTCCTATAACCTCCAGATGGAAACATGATATGTGCAAGTGCACACACACACACACACACACACACACACACACACACAATGACTCAATCAACATAAACATTTTTTAAGGAAAGTATATGGGGGAGGCTTCTTATTAGTTCCCAACTGCCCAAATCAGAAATAATCACTCAGAAACCATATTATTTGTAATACTGTTTGACCAATAGCTTAAGCATATTTCTGGCTGACTCTTATATCTTAACTTAACCCATTGCTATTAATCTGTGTATCACCACATGGCTATGGCTTTACCAGGTAAAGTTCTGTCCAGCATCTGTCTTCAGCAGGGCTACATGACTTCTCCCTGACTCTGCCTTCTTTCTCCCAGCATTCAGTTTAGTTTTCCCCACCTGGCTTTATTCTGCCCTACCACTGGCCAAAACAATTTCTTTATTCATTAACCAGTTAAAGCAACACATATACAGAAGAACTTCTCACACCATTTCCCCTTTTCTGTTTAAACAAAAAAGGAAGGTTTTAACTTTAATATAATAAAATTACATATAACAAAACAGTTATCAAGCAAGAATTACAGTTACAACATTTACATCTACTTTATCTTTTATCATAACTGAGGAAAACTGTAACTATAGCTATTTATTCTTCAACTCCATCAAAGACTCCAGAAGGATATAATATTACCTAAGTAAACAGAAAATGCATTGTAAGCAACTTCCAAAACTCTAGAATTGGCAGAGACATCTCGCTGCCTGGGAGGTCCTTCTGTATATGTATTGTTTTTATTGGTTAATGAATAAAGAAGCTGCCTTGTCCTGTGATAGGGCAGAGTAGAGCTAGGTGGGGTAAACTAAACTGAGTGCTGGGAGAAAGAAGTCAGAGTCAGAGAGAAGCCATGTAGCCACTGCTGAGGACAGACACTCTAGAACCTTCCTTCCGGTAAGCCACAGCCACATGGAGTTACACAGATTAATAGAAATGGGTGAACCAAAGATATAAGAGCTAGCTAGCAATATGCTTAAGCTATTGGCTAAAAATTATGGCAAATAATATGGTTTCTGAGTGATTATTTCGGTCTGGGCTGCTGGAAATGCACAAGTGACCTCCTACTACAGGAAAGAAGGAAAAAGAAAGAGAAAAGGAGGAGAGAAGGAAGGGGTGGTAGGGAAAGCAAATGTGAATGGTGTGAGGAGAAGACACTTTCTGTTTTGCCTATGGTTGAGGCAAAACCTCACCTAACCTAACGTGGTATTTCATGTTAGCATTTATTTGTGCCCCCTAAGCCATGCTAAAGGCATGAACAGCCACCTAGGATCCTTGCACATGAATGTCAGGGTGTGACCACACAACCTATGACTGACTCCATGCTCCTGGGAATAGACCCTATCAGCAAAGTGATGGATGGAGGAAGGTCACATGACCAAGAGTCCTTACCTAGGCCGGCCTAGGGTGGCATTCTTCCTGCTGGTAATTCTGAGGTTCCCTAACTTGGACTTTGCATGATTTGACTTCTTTCTTTCAGTATGAGAACCTGCTGGAAAATGGAGAAAGAAACAGGTAAGTGCTCCAACAGGGGCTGTAGAGATGGCTTTGAGATTAAGAGAACTTGCTGTTCTTACAGAGGACTGGGGTTGAATTCCTAGCACCTTCATAATGGCTCACAACCATCTATAACTGCAGTTCCAGGAGATCTGATGCCTTTTTCTTTCCTTCCCAGGCACCACGCCCACTTTTGTGCACATACATAAAATCAAACACTCATACACAAAATTAAAATGAATGAATTTTATTTTATTTATTATATTTGGTTTTTCCAAGACAGGGTTCCTCGGTGTACCTCTGGTTGTCCTGGAACTTGCTCTGTAGACCAGGTTGGCCTCAAACTCACAGAGATCCACCTTTCTCTGCCTCCTGAGTGCTGAGATTAAAGGTGTACATCACCACCACCCTGCTTGAATTAAGTGAATCTTAAAATGACAAACATTTTGTTTTTTCCTTATTTATGGTTCCTACATTTTATATAGTCTAATAAAACCATGTCTGTATGCATTAAAGTAAAAATGAAATGAAACTCTCCAGGGAAATGGAGAAAATGGGAGAAGAAGATGTTAGAAAAGGAGGACAAATTTCCAGCTAGGGGTGGTGCACACCTTTAATCCCAGAACTGGGGAGGCAGAGGCAGGTGGATCTCTGTGAGTTTGAGGCCAGCCTGATCTACAGAGTGAGTTCCAGAATAGACAGAGCAGCTTTCTTGTCTCAGAAGTTAAAAAAAAAAAAAAAAGGTAGTACAGAGGAGTGGGAGATGGGGGTGGGTGTTCAATACACAATATATTTATTTTTCCCCATTTTTATCTATTTATGGTGTATGTAGGGTAAAAGGACCAAGGAAAAGACATCCTGACCCTGACTTGACCCCCCCACCAGCCTGAGACAAAGAATCCTGCCAATCCCTGAACACAAAATCCCACCAATCCCTGAGCTTGCTCCAAGATCAGACCACAAAATTCCTACCAATCCCAGGCCACCCTGGAAAGCCCTCCCCACCCAACCCCTGCCCAAGAAACCATGTATAACCCTGTCTCCTGCCAAGTTCCCTGCTGCTGCTTGCACAAACAGAGGCAGCCACTCTCCTTCCTGTGTCTTTCCAAATAGATCTTTTGTGTGGTATCTGTTGAATGGTACGACTTTGTGGTATTTCTTGGCTCCCAACTGCCAAGATACCTTTCCCCTCTGAGCTGTAACACTTTACAGTGTGCACATATGTGAGCATGCATTTTTCCTCATATGTGTAGGTGCCAATGCACATGCACGCCTGTGCATGTGGAGGCTCTCGATTGTCAGAAATTATGCTCCATTGCTCTATGACCTTATTCATCGAGGCAGGGTCTCTCAATCAAACCCAGAGCTGCCAGCTTGTTGGGTGGGTCCCATGTCTCCATGCTATGAGGCTGGAATTATAGGAAGACCACCAGACCTACCCAACATTTACATGGATTCCTAGGGATCCAAACTCCAGTCCTCACACTTGCATGATTAGTAGGTGACCTATCTTCCAAGCCCCTGAAAATAAACTTAATTTACTAATTAAAACAAGGATGTACTGGAGAGACAGCTTAGTTGATTAAAGTGCTTGTCATATAAGCCTGAGGACCTGAATTCCATCCCTAACACCCATGTAGAAATCCAGGTGTGATAGTATATATTTTTAATCGCAGAACTGATGAGGCAGAAAGCCAAATCTCTGGAACTCACTGGTCAAACAGCATAGCCTAATAAGCGAGCCCCAGATCCCAGTAAAAGACCTGATCTCAAAACACAAGGTGGAGCCAGGCGTGGTAGCACATACCTCTAATTCCAACGCTTAAGAGGCAGAGACAAGGTGGGCATCAATCTGTGAGTTCGAGGACAACATGTTCTACATAGTGAGTGCCAAGACAGCCCAGGGCTACATAAAGAGACCCTGTCTTTAAAAACAAAAACAAAAAAGATAGAGATTCCTGAGGAGATTGGTCAGTAGGTAAGAGTTCGTGCTCTGCAAACTTGACCTGGGTTTAGGACTCAAACACTGTGCAAAAAATGAGGAATGTTTCATGGCGCCATCAGCTTCTGAAGGAGTGAAGCAACCAACAGCCCTGTTCAGGCTAGTCAACCTATAAACCAACAATAACCTGCATGATAGCCGAAAGGGTGCAGTAATGCCACACATTACTTGGTGGTAACTAATAGCTCTCTCTAATCAGACTTTGGAACTTCTCAAAAAGAGAGAAATTGTGCCTGGTGCTGGAAACTTAGCCAAACTGCCCAGTGAAGTCATGGATCTTGAAAGAGAACCTACAACCACCACTTTACTAAACCAGCACAATCCCCAACTACACTCTAGATATTTGTTCTTATGCCCACAGAGAAGTGTAGGTCTCACCCTCATCAAGGAAGCTTCTTGATGAAACAGATAAAGACCACTACAGAAAGCTACAACCAATGAAAATGCAGGGTTGTGCCCAGTCCCGATGGATACATCTACATTACAATTCCAGCACCTAAGGCTCAGGAAGCAATGTGGAAGAGGGAACAGGAAGGTTTTAAGAGCAGGAGACCAGGGACTCTGCAACAATAGGCACATTAATATAGATGGGGACAGGTGGAGTCCAGGAGGCCTCAACCCTAGACTACTCCCATTCTGAGAGTGGGAGAAATTGTCTTCCCCATGGAAAAGCACACAAAGTAGTTATCCGATACAAAATGATCAGCCCTGAAACATACATATAAGTAATATTATACAAACTGATTAGGTAAAAAAAAAACAAACTGATTAGGTTATAGTCATATATTTAGGAATTTATGTATCACATAGCAACATTTAATGAGAAAAGAGGCCATGAATTTGAAAGAGGACAAGAGGGGCATGCAGGAAGGTTAAGAGGGAGGAAAGCAGAAGAGGAAATGATGTAACCTTTATGATCTCAAAAAATAAGAGAAAAAAATGTTTCTATTTTTGCTTCTGTTTTGTTTTTTTTTTTGAGACAGAGTTTCTTTATGTAGCCTTGACTGTCCTAAAACTCACTCTGTAGACCAAGGTGGCCTCCATTTCACAGAGATCCACCTGTCTCTGCCTCCTGAGTGCTGGAATTAGAGGCATGTGCCAACACTGCCTGAACAAGAAAAAAAAATTAATGAGGCATGGCTTCACATGCCTATAATTTTAGCACAGCCTAGGAGCCCGCTGGCTAGTACCAGTCATCCTAGTCAAAATGGTAAGCTTCCAGTTCAGTAAGAGGCTCTTTCTCAAGGCAGTAAAGGCAGGAGAGCAATAGAAGTTTTGACCACCGCATGCATAATGGCATACTCATGCATGCGCACACACACACACACACACACACACACACACACTACACACACACATCGAAAATAAAATGGAACCGTTTTAGTGGTAGCACGCTTGTGTAGCATACTCAAGGGCCTGGATTCAGGGCACAGCACTGAAAGGGAGAAAACGTGGAAAGTTCTTGAGGAAGGAAACATGAGGTTGCTGCTGCACAGGAGTTGGATGTTGACGCAACTGATTAGCTATTCGCTCCATCTCTGACTCACTAGCAACTGACTCTCTTTGAAGAGAGTCAGCTAGCAGCTTGTTAGCACACTGAGCTATTTTCCTTCCTGAGCTCTTGGCTGGGGTCTTACCTACCTGGGGTGCACTTCTTGGGACTGCCAACTGGCTTGTTCCTAAGCAACAAGATCCTCTTCACATCCTTGTCCTCTGGGTTTGCACACACCGGGCCTTTCTGGCGGAAGTAGAATCTACAGAGGGTGGAAAGGTGGGTGCCAGGTCAGGGCATGAGGATCTAAGGTAGGCATCACTCTCACCCAACAACACCAAAGGTCCTGCTCACATCACAGCTGGAAGATTGCAGCTTCCACTCACTTCCTGCTTGCGATAACACTTAGCACGCTTGAGAATACTCCATTTGAGATTGGATTGGTAACCCAGGCAGCAGTCTTCAAAGGCACCTACAGAGGCAAGTGAGATGGCCCAGTGGGTAAAAACTCTTGCTACCTTAAATTCAATCCCTAGAACCTACATAGGAGAGAATCACAAATTATCCTCTGACCTTCACAAACATGTAGCAGTGTGTGTGTGTGTGTGTGTGTGTACGTGCATGTATGTGGCTGACTGGGTCATAGGCCCTAAGTAAGAACCTAATACTATTAACCTAATAAATAGACATAGTATAAACTGTCCCCTACATTCCTATCCATATATTTATAAGTTATACCCTCATCAGTAAAGCTTCTTTTTGTAGTAGATGGCAGTAATCCAAAAGACCCACAACCAATCAACATTTGGGATAAGAGACTATGGAATTCCCAACTACAAATGAGATATCTGTACCATACTCCCTCCCAACAAGATTCAGTGATTATCTCAGCAGAGAGGGCAGAAGAATCGTAAGACTCAGAGAAAGGTGGCGTCTTCACAGAAAAAATGTTTTCTGGGCATGATGATGATGCACACATCAGTCATAGCAGCTGTGATGAGCACACAGACCCACACAAGATCAAGACAGATGGAATCTCAGCATGGGTGGCTGGGGGAGCTCAAGTCTGACCCCCATCTGAGGAGCTATTGAAAACTAATGGTTGCTAGGAAAGGCTTGGTTTTCTTCAGAATCATGGTCCCTGAAAGACTACTGCTGCTCTAATAGATGGTCCTTCAGCCATATACACACAGGCAGCATTAAATGGACTCACTGAGTTTAAAAACAGAGAACATGAAGTTGGGTGGGGATAGGGGTGATAATGGAAGAGAGAGAATAAGAAATAGATTTAATCAAAACATATTTGCATTGTTTGAAATTCTCAAACAATAAACAAAAAAATCACAAAAAGGTACCTGCAACCCGACCCAGCCACATCTGTGATTCCAAGGGCACATCAGTGGCAGGGACAACCAAAGATGTGAGTGTGTACACACACACACACATGCACACGTACACACATACACACACATACCACCTTCTAGACACAGAGGTCAAGAGGCTGCCTGGGAGATAAGGAACCTTTCTTATCTCAGCTCTTGATACAAGGATGTGGCCAGGAATTTTAGGGTGCAGACAGGCAAAGAAAAAGCCCAAGGTCCTATCTGTTTCTGCTCTGAGGTAGACAACAAGTGCACTCTTGGGGGGCACTAGCCCAGCCCTTCTTTCCTAAAAATGGTTAACCAGATATCAAGACACATGCACATTTGTAGGCCCTGCCATCCAGAGGCTGCTGTAGAGGATCATGAATTTAAAGCCAGCCTGAGCTACATGAGACCCTGTCTCAAAGCACCTAGATTGTGACTAGGACTGTAGCTCTATTGGTAAAGTATTTGCCTAGCTCGTATAAGGCCCTACATTGGATCCCCAGGACTACATAAACCAGGTGTGGTAGTGCATGCCGGGAATCCTAGCTCCTGGGACATGGAGGCAGACAGATCAGAATTTCAAAGTATTCCTCAGGTAGATAGGAAGTTGGAGACTAGCTTGAGATATGTGAGACCCTATCTTAATTTTAAAAATTAAAAAATTAGCTGGACGTGGTGGCACATACCTTTAGTCCCCAAACTCAGTAGGCAGAGGCAAGCAGATCTCTAAGTTCAAGGCTCGCCTGCTCTACAGAGAGAGTTCCAGGACAGCCAGGGCTACACAAGGAAATCTTGTCTCAAAAAAAAAATTAATGAAAAAAAATTAAAGACCAGGTGTGGTGGCACATGCCTTTAATCCCAGCACTCCGGAGGCAGAGGCAGAAGGATTTCTAAGAGTCTAAGGATAGCCTGGTCTACACAGAGAGTTCCTGGACAGCAAGGTATACATAGTGAGATCTTGTCTAAACGAAGAAACTCACACACACACACACACACACACACACACACACACACACACACACACACACACAAAGATATCCAAGGCCAGAGAGGCAAAGGCACTTGCCACCAAGCCTGATAACCTGAGTTTGACCCTAAGGATCCACATAGTGGAGGGAAAGAACCAGGTCCTGCAAGTTGTCCTAGTTTCTCCACACAGGCACTGTCACACACAGGTCCATACAAATGCACGTTAAATAAATAAATAGATAAATCGATGTACGTGTGTAACTAGTATAAATAAACAGACAGGTTACTCCACTTTCCTGGAGACCTCAGCTATGGGCTGGCCTCTCCCCACTTGGAACCAGCCTAAATTTCTTTTCCTTTCTCCACCCATCTTAGTAATGGCTAAACTGACTTGGCCGTTCTTTGTTGGTCTCCCTGTTGGCCTAACAAAAACTTTAAGAGTTCCCCTAGGTACCTATCCAGACAGCAGAGATGTAAATTGGACCTAGTGTCTCAGGGGAGTTTCAACCTGGCAGGGGAGGCAGAAAAGTTTTCCACACAAAAAGAGAATGTGCATGAGCTGGGAGGGGTGTCCAGGAGAAAGAGAGGATTTTAGAAAGTCCTGGGAAGGAGAGAAGCAAATGAATAAACAAAAAATGTTGATAAGACAGTGGGTTCCTCGGTCTAGCCAGCCTTCAAGGTTATCTGTGATCTTCATCTGCCAAACCTTGAACTCAAGTGGAGCCCAGTACAGTGGTTCAGGGACAGAGCTCATCCTCCTTACCATCCCTCCACTTTCGCTCTTTAGGACAAGGGGCAGTGGTATTAGATAAGAACTGGGGCTCAGGGTTCCTTGGCAAGTGTTTCCCAGCACTGGGGCCACTTTTCTCCCAGGATCAAAGGGCAGAGGCTGGGCCTGGCTCTGATAGCAGTCTCTGGAAAGAAAGCCAATCCTCTCTCCTGGGCAGAGAGTGAACTCTGGAAGCTTGGAACTGTAGGACCTAGTAGAGGAGCAGGCAGAACAAGGGGTAGGATCCTGGGTCCTCAGCCTGGCCTGGGACCTTGTTTTGACACCTGCTGAGACTCCATGTTTTCTCAGAGATGAAGCATCCATTGGCAAGATTCTGTGGGGATGCTCCATGCTGAGAACCGGCCTTGAGCGACTGAATCCTCAAGTACATGCTTTCCAGTAGAGTGAGGAAGGTGCCAGAAACAGTTCTCTAACCCCTGGGCTGAGAGTATTTGGCACTGGATCCTTAAGTTTTCCATTTCTACTTAGCAGATGAGAAACTGAATCCCACAAAGGACAACCTTGGGTACTTAGCTAGACTACACAGGGGAGGAAGGCAGGGAATCTACTTTGGAAGACCTTCAGGGTTCAGAGCTCAACCTAGTTAGGCATCCCTAGTTAGGCAAAGGAAGGACGTCAGAACGCATTCTTGGCTATAAGTGTATTTCCCCCAATTGGAAGCCACCCTCTGCCTCCTACAGCCCCTAATCCTCTTGAGTCTTCCCAGTAAAGGAAGCACTCCAGAGTGGAGGTGAGGGGTCCTGGAACATGGAGCTGGCACCCTTCATCTCTATGCATCCACCCAACCCCAGTAGTGCCAGGAATTCTTGCTTTGCCCAACCTCTCAAGAGCCACTGAAGAAATCAAAGGATACAGAATCAGTGGAGATTTCAACAAGTGGGAGGGGGGTTGAGAAGAGAAGCAACATCTGGAAAACTGGAGCAAGGAAAATATGGCTAAGGGCAGTCAGTACCTTGGGCATGGACAACAGGCACCCAGGCCCCAACAAAGCAGGCCACCAGGCAGGCAAAGAGCCACAGTTTCATGGTGCAGACTAGATCTCTTCTCCAGGTGCCTGAAGGTTGAGTGGGGCCACCTATGGAAGTGGAAGGGAAGGATAAGGACACCAGCGTTTCAAGCCAGCCCCTGGAACTCTCTGAAAGAGAGGCAGGTGACGAAGGACGTGCTCTAGTCAAAGGAGGACTCACCAGTGCCGTTGTGATCCGGACAGCTTGCGCCTGCTTGAAGGGTGTACTGCCCGTGGAATCAATGGACTGGCTTCACCCTTTATAGTCAGAGCCCCACCCTGCATGACCTGCCCCCTCGCTTCTCTCCCTCCCTCTTTTCCTCCCTCCTACTGCTCCTCCCGCTCCCCACCTGTTCTGTGAGACTTCTGCTGAGCTTCTACTTCCCACAGACAGGCCAAGCCCTAATTTGCATCTATCCCTCCGGGTTACCTGCTTTATGAACCTTGAGGTTGCCTCCACTTTACCCAGGCCTCTCAACCAGCATCTCCTCCCACTACCTTATTATATGGGGTCCAATACTGTCCCCAGTACTATCCCTTAACAGCTTTTTATCACCATCCTCATAGATACCTTCCTTTATAATTAACTGGCTTTTAAATTGTTTTATTACTTCTAGCTTTTTTACTATTTTGTACATGGGCGGAGGCACACACATGCACCATGGCATACCTGTGGGGTCAGAGGACAACGATCTGTTATTTCCTTTCATCATGTGGGTTCTAGGGATGGAACTCAGGTCATCAGGCTTGGCGGTGGGTGCCTTTCCCCACTGAACCAAGGAGCCATCTTGCCTCTTCCTTGCTCTGTTTTAGCCTTAAATACACTCGCTCCCACATAAATATATAACCTGCAGTGTTAGTCCCTCTAAGCCTGGTCACCTGAAGATACATTTTTCATTTCGTTCATTTTCCTGAAATTTCATAATTTCACTTTTAATGGTTGAAATAAAATTACGGTTGATGGTGCACTTTTAAAATTTTTATTTATTTGGGAGTTGGGGGTACGAGAACCACAGTGAGGACATGGAGACCCGGGGACAACTTTGGAGAGTCAGTGGGACCCAGGAAAGATATTAAGGCCATCAGGCTTGGTGGCAGGCACCTTCAGCCATCTTACCCGATGGGGCAGTAAGTGACACGTGAATTCCCCCCCCCCCCTGTATTATATGGGGAATTATCTCAACAAAACTGTTTTAACAATCACAACGCTGAAAAGAAATGCGAAGCCAGGATCCAGGTAATGGCGCGTCTTCTGTCTGCTGCAGCAAGCAAAACAAGCTTCATTTTTTTTTTTTTACTTTTGTTAACTTGACTCACTTGGGGATAAAGGAGAAGTGTTTCAGAAGATCAGGCGGGGTGGGGGGAGGGGCGGGGAGGCCTGCCACAAGACCTCGTAATTGATTGGTTTTTCCTTTTTATCTCCCTCCTCCGAGGCTGGCTACCCCAGTCCTTTCCCTGGCTATTTCTCACACTCTGAATCTTCTATTTCTCCGGCCCTATTTAGTCCTACTCAGTCGGGGTCTCTTACCTCCCCATCCCACCCCGGGTGGGGGCGGGGAGGTGGTGCTAGCGAACTGCAGGTAAATGAGGCTTAAGGTCTGGCTGGATGAAGGGAGCTCAGAGCTACAGACATCCAGGATAAGGTGGAAAGTTGCGGTCTATGTTTGGAGAATGGCACCAGAGTGTACTGCCCGTGGGAAGTTTTGAGGAATGGCACTAGAGGGTGGGACTTGATGGTGATTTGAATGGGGTTGGTGGATAGAATTTAGAGCCAGTGTATAACAGAGGAAGTACTGAATAGAAGAATTTGCGGCCCAAGGTGGGGCTTGCTGGGTGAGGTTTACATGGGGTTGAGGCTTGCAAATTCAGCTACAGCACCAGTTGAGGAGGAACCCAGCAGTCTTTTTGTAGAGGAGCTGCAAGTCCCACCCTTATCCCCCAGACCAGTGAACTTCTCAGGTCCCTCAGCCTGTGGATCCTGGTAGGGGAGGCTGGGTTGGGACGCCGCTCTGCGTGGCTGCAGGCTTGGAGACGCAGCGTGGCAAACTAGCCGGCTGGCTATGGTCCATTGCTTCCCAATACCTGCTGAATACAAGTTTCAGGGGAAGTTCCTTGGAATGTGTACCCACTTTCCCAGCATGAGGATCAGGGCTTGTCCTGCCAGCAGCCTTCATGGGGAAGAGAAGAGCAAGTCTAAGAGAGTAACTTGGTACAGGTTCATGTGCCTGCAGGTGCAAGTGTGTGGGCAGGAGGCAGACGTTCATGAAAACTGAGGTTCTAATGTTACCACCACATAAAACTGGAGGCGCACTTCTCTAATCCCAGCATTTGGAAAGACAGGTGCAGAAAATCAGAAGTTCAAGGCCAGCCTGGGATTTATGAGTCTCTCCCCACCACACACACATTGCATGAATTTGGTACCTATGTGGCTGAGACATCCAAATTCAAGGTCTACCTGGACTGCAGAGTTCAGAGAGTTTAAGAGCAACTTAGTGAGGATCTGCCTTAGTAAAAAGAGGGCTGTGGTAGAGTGTTTACCTAATATATAACCCTGTACCAATCAGGGAAGAGTCAGAAATACTACAGATCCCACTACTAGAGAGTCCAAGGTAGAAAGATGATAAGTTTGAGACCAACCTTAGCTGCAGAGTGAGATTCCCCTCTCAACAGCAAGAACAACAAGCATATTATTCTTGAAATGTGTAGCCCTCCCATGGTGGAGGGCTGCAGAGCAGAGACCTGAAGGTCATCGGCAACGGTGCAGCACCGAGCATCCCAGGCTGAAGTGAGGGTTCTCCTGAAGTCATTTTTGCACGTCGGACCCACAGCTCTCCTGAAGCTCTAGTGATAAGAGGCTGTGGCAAGCCTGTCTGAGAGAAGCAGCCGGGAACCCCTCTTCACACCTGTTCATCTCACGGGGTGCTCAGTACTCCAGGTAGCTGTCAGCCAGAGAGAAGCAGCCGGGAACCCCCCTTCACACCTGTTCATCTCACGGGGGGTGCTCGGTACTCCAGGTAGCTGTCAGCCAGTCCTGACTCACCTTGTGCCAAGCAGACTCTTTCAGTTTATTTTCTTTTCCATTTTTCATGTGAGTGTGTGTGTGTGTGTGTGTGTGTGTGCGCGCGCGCGCGCGCCCAAGTTTTTGCATGTGTGTAGGTGTGAACGCGCTTGTGTGTGTGTGTGCATGTGGAAGTTGGAGGTTGCTATCAGGAAACATCTTCCATCGTTCTGTTTCATTCATTGAGGTAGGACCAGCCATCAAGCCCACAGCGCGATGAAAGGACTGCTCTCCCTAGAAGTTGCTCCCTAGCCATTCCATTTTACTTTTTGAGACAGGGTCTCTTCATTCCAGAATGGCCTTGAAGACCTGATCCTTCCGCCTCTATATCCAAAGTGCTGGGGTTTCAGGCACACACCATCGTGCTCAGTTTATATGGTGCTGGGGCTAGAACCCAGGATTTTGTGCATAGCAAGCCTCATTTTTTGTATGCTTGAGGTTTTTATTTATTTCTAAATTAGCATGCAGAGTATTAGGTATTGTTATGGTGTTTCAAACTTTAGAATATTTTATGACATTATTTTATTGTATATATGTGTGAGCATAGTAAGACAGAGGACAACCCATGCGAGTTGGTTCTCTCGTACCATCATGTGAGTCTAAAAGATTGAACTCAGGTCATCATCAGTCTCGGCAGCAAGCATTTTACCCCCTCATCACATCTTTTTACTTATTTTCACTTGTACCCATCACATCTTTAATCTTATTTTATGTGTGGGTGTTTTGTCTGCAAATATCTGTGCACCATGTGTGCACCTGGTGCCCAAGAAGGCCAGAAGAGGGTGTTGAGTCAGCTGGGACAGGAGTTCCAGACCCCATGTGAGAACTGGAAATCATGTCTAAAATCTCTAGAAGAGCAACAAGTGCTCTTAAACACCGAGCTGGCCCTCCACCCTCTTGAGGTTTCTTAAAGATTACTTTTTTAAATTATATGGAGGCGTGTGTATCTTTCAAGATAAGTGCACACCAGTGCAGGTACTCACAAAGGCTAGAGGCATCTCATTCCTAGCACTTAGGGAGTAGGAACAGGAGGCTCAGAAATTCAAAATCAGCCTCAACTACACAGTGTTTAAAGCCAGTCTAGGCTACTTGAAACCCTGTCCAAAAAAAACAACAACAACAACAAAAATAAGGGCTGAGATATGGTTCTGTGGATAAAGGAATTGACCAACAAGTCCAACAACCTGAGTTCAATCCCCAGAACCCACACAGCAGAAGGAAGGACTCATTGCAATGAACATTTGCAAGTAAACTGGAGATGGCAAAAGGGTCTTCTGCATGACACGTTGCAACTCCCAATGCCACTAAGATGACCGAAAAGGTGTTGGAGAGGTGGGTGAGATGGCCAGCGGCATCAGTGACAGAGCGTGGGTTGCATGGAAGAGCAAGTGCCCAGCTGCAGTGAAGCTGGGTATCCTAGGCCAGCGTAGGCACGGAGCTAGGAGCCCAACCCTGGCTGGCTGCTCCTGCTTGCCTTGGGCCCAGCCTTTTGTACAGCCCCAAACTCTACTTCTGGTTTGCCACTTCACAATTCTCTTGAGGCTTACCTAGTGTGTATGAAATCCTGGGTCTGACTCCTGCACTCTATAAATCTAGGTGTGGTCACACACCTTTCATCCAGCACTCAGGAGGTAGAGGCAGGAAGACCAGAAGTTCAAGGTCATCCCCTGCTATACAGTATATTTGAGGCCAGCCTGGTTTATCCAAGACTCGCCTCCCATCCCTGTGCACTAGGGGGCAAGACTAGGATGAAGAAACTCAATACTCTGGTGAAATGGGGGGTGTGGAAATGGGAAAAGCCCAAAGTGAATCCCACTGCCAGCTACTTTTCAAAAGTGGGAATGCAAGCCATGTAGTGCATGCAGACACTCATAGGAAGGGGCCTCTCGAGGCCAGGGGTGCTCACAAGCTCAGGGAGAGCAGGAGTTGGCTTGCCTATACCCTGCTGTGCCACTTGTGCTCATTGATTTTGTCAACTTGGCACAAACAATAACCCCCTGGAAAGAGACTTAGTGAGGGGTTGATGGATAAGGTTGGCCTGTGGGAAGGTCTGTCTGGTATCATCTTCATTGACTTCATTGATGTGGGAAGATCTAGCCTACAAGTGGACATCAACATTCCATGCTTTGGGGTCCTGGACTGTATAAGAATGAAGAGTGTGAGCTGAGCACTGCTCTTAACTGTGGATATGACGGGATCACCTCAATTTCCTGCTGCCTTGACCTTTCTGAAGGGATGGATCTACCATGGCAAACATGACTTTGGCAGGCTTTGTCCTTCCCCCATCCCCATCTTGCTAAAAGCCATCAGATTACATTCTGAAAGTGAGTACCTATATTCCCTTATTTGGCCACTTCTTCCCCTTCCTCAGACTGACTACCTAGGTCTAGCTATCAAAGTACTGAAGCTCAGCAATCAAAAGCCCCCCTTCAGCTAACCTAATTAACATATCCAATCAAAATTAAATGCCTCATCCTAACATGGGGTTTCCCTTTTTCCCTGTGGGCCATGCCTGTCTCCTCTCTATCCAGAGGCAGCCCTTTGTCCTTCCAGGGGATCCCTTCCCTCTCTCGGTTGTTCTTTTCCCCTTCTCCCTCATCCTCTGTCTCCTGCCTTTATCTCTTATTCCCTACACTTTGTCACTCTGGGGCAAATAAATCTCCTTTGTGTTAAGAACTTGGTCCTGGGGTGCCTAGGCTGGTCCCTTCACTCTCTGAAGGAATGAAGTGTAGCTTGCAATTGTGAGATAAAATAAACAATCTCCTTTGTAGGAGTTTGCATGAGAATGCACCATGAGATCATGTGTTTGAATACTTGGTCCCCAATTGGTGGGACTTTTCAGGAAGGATTAGGAGGTATGGCCTTGTTGGAGGAGGTATCACTGGGGGATGGGCTTTAAGGTTTCAAAAAGTCATGCCATTCCCAGTTAGCCCTCTCTGCCTCATGCTTGTGGGTGGATATACAAGCTCTTAGCTACTACACCAGCACTATGCCAGCCTGCCTGCTGTCACGCTCCCTGCCATGATGATCATAACTCTGGCACTTTGGAGCTGTGAACCCTAAATGAGACAGTTTCTTTTCTAAGTTACCTCCTTCTGCTGTTTTGTCACAGCAATTAAAACACCTTTCTCCCTAAACTGTTTTGTTGGTGTTTTATCACAGAAAGAAAATCAGGGCAGGAGTCATCCCAAATCTTCCAGTAGTCCACTCAGCCCTGGGAGTGCGGCTGGAGAGGGTGGGTAGCTTTTCACCACTGTGACTCTGGGGGTTTCTTAGGACTTCTGCTTCTACTTGTGTCCTGCCAAACCTGCAATGTTTCATTTGACAACTTGGGTTCTAGAATCACATCAAAACAAACCCCTGTATTTGTCTGTGAGGGAGTTTCTAAAATTAGGTTAACGAAGGTGGGAAGGTCCACTGTGAGTGTGGACAGCACAATCCCATGGCTAGAGTCCTGAACCCATCCTTGTCTCCCCTGTAGGATCCCTTTCTCAGCAACCTGGAGTTGGGTAAGTCTTCTTTGGCTTTGGTAGGGCCTGGGGTCTCCATCTCATCCACTCTAGCAGTTCAGGAGGGCTCATCTATTGGAATAAATGCTCATGTACAATATAGTGGCCTCATGTCCCCTAGGATATAATAAACTCACATGACACTGTGCTGATCCACAGGAGAAAAGAGTGGTTGCATGTGCATCTACACAGCAAGCCTTTGTCACCTACTGAATCCAGGCCCAAAGCCCTGAAGGCCAACATAGATAAGTGCTTTTCTTCAAGAAGAAAAGAGTCTAGGATTACAGAGAGAGTCAGGCCTTCCGTTAGGTACCAGTCAAAGACCTGGAGCTTTACTTTCTGGTTTTATGAACCGTGGATTATGAGGGAAAGATCCACCCTTAGTGGCCTTCAAAAATGCTAATTTCTCCCTCCCTCCCTTCCTTTCTTTTCTTTTCTTTTCTTTTCTTTTTTTTGGGGGGGGTTTCATGCACCCTGTATTAATCAGGGTTTTGTAGGAAGAGGACCTACTTGTTCTTTCCGGCCGCCCAGCTAGCTTACACCTGAAATAATTGCACAGAAACCATATTAATTAAATCACTGCTTGGCCCATTAGTTCTAACTTCTTATTGGCTAACTCTTACATCTTAGTTTAACCCATTTCTATTAATCTGTGTATTGCCACGTGGCAGTGGCTTACGAGGTAAAATTTCCAATGTCTGTCTCTGGCAGCTCCATGGTATCTTCCTGACTCCGCCCTTCTTTCTCCCAGCATACAGCCTAGTTTTCCCCACCTAGTTCTGTTCTTCCCTGCCATCTGTATATTGCCACATGGCAGTGGCTTACTGGCAAAGATTCAGCATGTCTGATTCTGGCAGTTCCATGGCAATAGACGTGCTGGAACTTTGCTGGTAGGCCACAACCTCATGGTGATGCACAGATTAATAGAAATAGGTTAAATTAAGATGTAAGAGTTAGCCAATAAGAAGTTAGAGATAATGAGCCAAGCAGTGATTTAATTAATACAGTTTCTGTGTGATTATTTCAGTTCTGGGTGGCTGAGATGAAAACAAGTGGCCTCCTGCTACAGAGTTCTCTAAAGAAATGAATATATATGTACATACATACATATATGAATATATGTATAGTATATGAATATATATTTTACACACATATAAATGCATTCAATCAGACTCTGAGGATATGCATAAGGTGTGCCTAACTACTTATATGAAATATATGTATGGGAATTATTAGAGAAGTTTCTGGAAGGTAGTCTGGGTAGTCCACAATAGCTATCTCCTGGCAGAAAGGCCAAGAATCTGGTAGTTGTTCAGTTCACAAGACTCAGCAGTCTCAGTCTGGTGCTGGAGTCTTGGAGGATTCTTAGAGAGCAGATGGTCTTTAGTCTAATACCAGGGAAGTAATGCCTCAGCAACAGGCCAGGTAAACTTACAAGAGTGAGAACACGCAGGCAAAAAGCAAAAACTTCCTTCTTCTAATGAGGGTCTTTGAGGTCCAGCCCCAAGATCCTCTTCAGGGTTCAGATCGGATGGTATAGCAAATGAAAGGCACTTTTTCTTAGGGTAGCTGGAGGCAATTGGACTCTCTCACACATGCTGTTCTAAACAAGTCTCTTTATTCTTCTGCTTCCATTCTAATTCTCTTGTCCTAATTCTAATTCCTTCTGGCTTCTTTTCCTCTAACCTCAAAACTCCCCTTCTCACAGAAGCCTTGAAGTGATTGAAAAAATTGCAAGAGTTGCTTCTCTTTGGTCAAAAGCACATTCCTAGGGTCAGTGACACATAGCTGAGCCATTACCATGGCAACACAAGGTTCCAAGTTTACAGGACTAAGACTGTGACCAGATTGGGGTGCACAGTGTCCAGTGACAAACTTTGTGACATAGGTCTATTGCCAGCTAGTCTTGGCAAACAAAGAATTGGCATGCCTTCCTTAGGATGCTTTGTGTAGCAACCTTGGTTGGACACCTGTAACTATGACCTTGTGCATAGCTGTAAAGTTTCAAACTTATGATCTATTTACAAAAAGCCTTTAGTCCAGCTTGAACTTGCTTGGAAGTAAAAAGTAGGCTAATTGTGTAGTTTATGTTAGACTGATGAGAAATTGTTGTTTTCTGATATTAGTCTGAGTAAAAGAAACAAAGTAGGCTTTTAAGTATCTACAGTCCTCATGGGACAATAGGTCTAGTTATGAAGCATGTCCTAGTATATTTTCTATATGTCAAATTATACAATAAATGAAAAGTCATCTTCCTGACTACCCACAGATATATGTGCCCAATAGATTACTATTTTCATGAGATAAACACGCTAGCAGTGAGAATACACCCAAAGCTTGAGGAAGATATGAAATGGCATATGAGAGAATTACAGATATAGGCAATCAGTTTTCAGAGTTAGTGGTCCTGTATCTCCATCAAAGTCTGGTGGGTCGATACCCAAATTATCAATTGCCATATGCTGTATACTTCCCAGGCCTCTGACATTCTTCCATGTCATTTTATATGGGCTGCCACCAGAACATGTGGCCCAGGTTTAGGGGTTTTCCAATCAAAAAAAAAAAAAAAGACTCCTTCACCGGCATGGTCAGTTGCTTGGGTTCTTGTTGGTTCCAGATGTAGTTCACAGCCAAGATTAGTTACTACACACCTCAAGCTGACCTCAAACTCTCTACACAGACAAAGATGGCTTTGAGCTTTGAACTCACTATGTACCCAAAAATAGCCTTGAACTTTTAATCCTCTTGCCTCACAAGTGCTAGGAATTGCACAAATTCTCCACCATGCTTGGTTGATTACAGTGCTGCAGTTGGAACCCAGAACTACATGCATGCTTGAAAGCATTCTATTAGCTAGAGAATCTGTTCTCTTCTCCACCACTCTGTGTTATGAAGTCTCAAGAGACCCTGCTCAAGTTCTGTGATGTACTAATCCCAGCCTCTGCCTCTGCCCCTTCCAAACACTGCATTAGTCATCTTGATGTTGCTGGGACAAAATACTTGAGAAATGAACTGAAAGGAGTAAAGAGGCATTTTGATTCCCTTTCAGAGGTTTCATCCTTCTGAAAGGATGAATTGGTAGCTTTGTTTCATTGCTTGAGGCTATTGTGAGTTCGAAGAGCGAGGTGAGGAGCAAAGCTGCTCAGTTCAGGGTCATCAGGGAGGAGAGGAGGGAGAAATTGTAAAAAGAGCCTGAGCATAAAGTACAGTCCCCAAAAGCCAGGAGTAGTAGCACTTGATGCCTATAATACAGTACTTGGAAAATGAAAGCAGAAATATCAGTTCAAGAGCAACAGGGCAGCCTCAGCTACATAGCAAGTTTACTGGGCTTATTTAAAAAGCATGAGTGAAGGGTTATGAGCAGGAACATGGGTGACTCTGAAGCAGACACACTGAAAAGACCTTCACCTAACATGGATAATGGCTTCCTCATAGCTAAGCTACATGGATCATGCCATCCTCAATTAATCTACCCTATCCTATGTACACTAGCACCTCCTGAGACACAATGCTATTTGGCACTAGAGCAGAACTGCATAGAGATGGCTAGAAGGAGCAGCTGGACCCTTTTGCAAGCCAGCATAGTTAATCTAATGACTATGGTGGTGGTTTTGCTTGAATACTGAATGGGAACAAGATGGACGAATTGAGTATGAGTGTGTGTGTGTGTGTGTGTGTGTGTGTGTGTGTGTGTGTGTGTGTGATTCCAGGTCTTGGGAAACAGAAGAGGGAACATGGCTAATTAGAGGCTAGCCTGACCAATCTGACAAGTTCCAGGCCAACCTAGGCTACATAGTGAGATACCTCCAAATATCACAAGGCAAATTTTTAAAATGATGGATGGGGACTGGAAGATGACTTGGCAGTTAAGAGCTCATACTGCTCTTACAGAGGACCCAAATTTGATTGCCAGCTTCCAAATCAGGTAGCTCATAACCACCTATAACTCCAGCTTCAGGGCGACCCAACACTTTTAGCCTTTGTGGGCATATGCACTCACATGTACATATCCTATCCCTATACATACACATAATTATAAATAATAAAAATAAAATTTTAGAAAAGAAAATAACTCAGTTGGCATAATGCTTGCCATACAAGCATGAGGGCCTGTGCTCTATCTCTAGAACCCATATAAAAAGCCAGGCATGGAGGTGGGTACTAGAGAGACTGTGACAGGAAGACCCTTTGGTGGTGTAGGAGGGTCCTTCTGTATTTGGGTTGCTTTTATTGGTTAATAAAGAAACTGCCTTGGCCTTTTGATAGGGCAGCCCTTAGGTGGGTGGAGTAGACAGAACAGAATTCTGGGATAGAGAAGGAAGGGTCACAGAGAGAGCCACCCACCATGAAGCTCCCAGGTCAGACACGCTGAATCTTTCCTGGTAAGCCACTACTTGTGGTGACAAGCAGATTATTAGAAATGGGTTAAACGAATATGTGAGAGTTAGCCAATAAGAGGCTAGATCTAATGGACCAGGCAGTATTTAAATGAGTACAGTTTCCGTGTAAGTATTTCGAGTACACACCGGGAGCCGGGCGGGACAGAACAAGGGGCCCTGCGCCGGGAACGCAGTCCGCACCCCTCATACACCACTTTGGGCTTGGTTGCAAGCCACCCTGATCTATTCCATGAACCCCAGGGCCCAGTAAGAGACCACGTCTCAATAAATAAAGTGTGCAGCAATTTTTGATCTCTGGGCTCCATGTGTATACATATACATGAGAGTTGGGTACAAAATAAAACAAATCTGAAAGAGAAAGTGATAGTAAGGTCCTATCATATAATAGTTAGTTGGCTGGACTCTGAGAAAGTTGTGGCGGCCCCTTCTACAGAGTGAGTCTACACAGATGTGGGTAGGGTAAAAGTGTAATTTATTGATTTATGGTCTACTCTGGAGTGGCCAAGAATGAATGGGGTCACTGTCCTTAAGGTCCAGGACAACATGGTTCACTTTGTGACCCAGGAAACAAAAGTTGTGGGACTTTGCCATTCTTGACCCCCAAAAGATAATATGTCCATGATTGTGCTTGGTGGAGAAATACTGCAATGGGTATTAGGGGTTGGGTCCAGAGGGAAGTCTGTAGAATTCGGCTCTCCAAGGTGGCTCAGTTCAGTGACCTAGGTTTACCTTCAAACTGAAATAATATTTTCCTATTCCATTTATTTATTGTGTGTCCACATATCCACATAAGGAGATCTGAGGACAACTGGCCCAAGCCAGTTCTTTCCTTCTCCATCTCCCAGGTGTGTCGTTGACAACCACAATTAGCCTTTACAACTCTGGTTTCCTTACTGGGGAAAAAAAATCCTTCATGTTGAGCATAGTAATAATTGCCTGTGATCTCAGCTCTGAGAAGTGAGCAGGATCAGTGTTCAAAGTCATCCTATTACAGAGACTTTGATACAGCCTGGGATACAGGAGACCCTGACTACAAACAAATTAATACCCCCCTTTTTTATGTGCATGTTTTTATGCATGTATGTACATGCATGTAGGTACCTTTGGAGGTCAGAAAAGAGCATCAGACACCTGGGTGCTGGGATCTGAACTCTGATGGTTGAGCAGTACTTGCTCTTAACTGCTCA
The DNA here is from genome assembly GCA_004026605.1 of Ondatra zibethicus. Classification (NCBI taxonomy): domain Eukaryota; kingdom Metazoa; phylum Chordata; class Mammalia; order Rodentia; family Cricetidae; genus Ondatra; species Ondatra zibethicus. The sequence continues at coordinate 30,122 of PVIU01001973.1, read as the reverse complement.
GTCATCTCTCCATAACTGCCCCCTCCAGTTACTTTTGTGTGGAGTGTATGTCAGATGCCTTAATTGATCTTCACCTTCTTTTTTGATACAGGGTCTCTCACTGAACCTGAAGCTAGACTAGTGGGCCATAGAGTTCCAGGTTGCTCCCTGACTCAAGCCTCCTCATGAACTACAGTATCTGTTTTTTGCACAGGTGCGGGAGGATCTGAGCTCAGGTTCTCAAGTTTTTGTGACAAACTATTTACCAACTGGACCATCTCCCTAGTTTAAGCCTCCTATTTTAGAATTTTTTTTTCTCAGCCAAAAGGCAATTTTTAAGTTTTAATGTTTTGTTGTTTTTAATTCTTGGAGAGAGGTTCATATCCACGCGGCTTCAAATTGATTACATAGCCCAGAATGACCTTAAGTTATTGATCCTCTCACCTCTTAAGAGCCAGAATTATGGGCTTGCATCACCATTCCTGGCTTGACAATTTTTTTTTTTTTAGATAGTCACTGTTGATTGGTTTGTGAACACTGAAATTTGTATTTCATGGAATTTTTACATGTGTTATCATAAATTATAATCATGGAGGATTCCAATAGGTCTTTATTATCTTACAACAATAATAAACAAGCATCATAAATCTCAAATTATGTATTATCAGTTTTCTCTCAGGTTAATTTTCTACTTTGGAGGAAGACACGACATTAGACATGCTATGGGGAGGAAAACATTCCATCCTGCAGGTAAGCTCCTTAAACTCAGGAAGTAAATAACTCAAGGCCTTCGGGAAGTCCTTGAGACTGACCAGATTTACTAAGCCCTTCCTTCCCCCACCAAGCACATCCTATAAGGACTACTAAGAGATGCTCTCTGACCAATCCAAGCAGCTTGGAAGGAGTAGAGACCTACCTAGCTGCCTAGAAAAGGGGCAGTCTCCAGTCTATTGAACTGCCAGCAGGTCCTGTAGTCTGCTCCAGGTTTTCAGCATTTTTTTTTTTAATTGTCACCGATGTGGAGGTGGGGCATTTTGGTGATCCAGCTGACTAAGTCATTCCTGCCCCTGTAAGTAACCACCATAAAAATTACTGGTTTACCAAGTTGGACTTTGGTGGTATCTTCATTCCGGTCTCTTGTTGGTTCCCTACTTAGGGTAAGTAGAAATTTGTTAATGTCTGAACCGCAGGAATAGTGTCAAACAACAGGCTAAATCACGGTGCTGAAGGGCTGATCCTTCGGCAGTCTCTTGACAGTATTGGTGTCTTCTTTCTCTGGCTTCCACAGGTCCTTCACTGCTGGTCCAAAGCTCAGTTCCCATCTTCAGGGCTGGCAGCAGACTTCTCCCAGTCTTTCTGGCCCCCGTTCTCTAGCTTTCCCTTAGGAGGGTGCTGTGGTGACAGTTATAGATAGGGACATGCCTCCCACATTCTCTCAGATCCCAAATGTGGCAGCAAAGTTCTAGTGTCCCTGAAGTACTCAGCCAGGAATGGGTACAGCAAGCCAAATTTTCAAAGTTTATTATTCAGGTTAGAAAAGCCAATGTAAGATTAAGGCACTTACCGCCAAATCTGATGATTCCAGTTTGATCCCAAGGACACACATTAGGAGAGAACTGGCTACCTCTGACTTCAATATGTGCACTGTGGCAAGCATACACATGACTAAATTTAAATTTTTAAAAAGCATAAGCAGAATAATCTCCTCTGAATGGAGGGTGGACCAAGCCAATCATAGCAACAGAAGGTATATGGCACCTGACAGACAGGTCTGGGTCTTGCATTCCTCCTCCCCTGGCCCACCACTGGGACAGTCTAATATCTTTCAGGAACAGGAAGAGGCTTTCTTAGAAGCTGTACATACCCATAATTCAGTCTGTAACAATTAGATCCACGAATATGCTGAAGGCGTAAGTACTCCCAGCTGCTGAGAAAGAGCAAAGGTACCTTGTGTGTGCTCCTGTGGGGGCGGGGTGGGGAGGACCTCTATGGGAGCCAGATGGAACTTGCAGTCTGGCTTTTTACTAGCGCTTCCCTTCCTCTTTCTGGTTGGCTACCTTGTACCAGCTGCAAACTTTCTTATTCCCTGTATTCCAGCACTGTGTGTATGTGCAAATGTATGTGGAGGCCACAAGTCAATATTGGGCATCTTCCCCAATCACTCTCAACCTTGTTTTTTGGTTTTTGAGACAGAGTCTCACTGTATAGCCCTAGCCGGTCTGGAACTACCTATGTATATACCAGGCTAGCATTGAACTTGAGAGGCTGTTTGCTTCTTCCTCCCAAGTGCTTGTATTAAAAACAGGAGCCATCATCATGCTCAGCCACTGGTTTTTGTTTTGTTTTTTGAAAGAAAGAGGTTTTCACTGTGTGGCTGGCTACCCTGCTTGGATGGCAAAGCCACAGGGACCTTTCTGTCTTCCTAGTACTGACGACAGGTGAACAGTACCTGGCTGCTGCTCCTGGGTTTTTTGGTGGTGGTGGTGGTTGGTTGGTTTTGTTGTTTGTTTGTTTTCTTTTTTTCTTACCCTTTAGCCACAGAATCTCACTATGAACCCCTGGATGGCCTAGAACTTATGTAACCCAGACTAGCCCAAACTGCCAGCAATTCTCATGTCTCTACCTTCCAAATGCTGAGCTCATAAGCATAGGCCAACATGCACCTGACTTTTTTTTTTTTTTTACTTTTTTTTTATTAGATACTGGGGATCTAACTCTAATCCTCATGCTTGCATACTAAACACTTTCCCAACTGAGCCATCACCATGGTCCTTTATGGCTTGGATAATAAATGCCCCCCCCAAAGTTCCTATCTTCAGAACAAAATGGACCAGGGGGGCTCTGACTTCATCAGTGATTCATCCATTGATAAGTTCACAGCTGAATGAACCATGAGAAGGAGATGGGGCTGTCCTAGGAGGTAGGAACTAGTTGGAGGAAGCAGGTCACTAGGAGTAGCTAGCTATCTTGTACCTGCTTCTTTGTTCTCAATCTCTCCCCATCCTGGCTGCCATGAGCTGGGCAGCTGGGCTCCAATTTATGCTTTCCACTATGACCTTCTGCCCCACCAAAGGCCAGGAGCAACGGAGCCAAGTGACCATCGACTGAAACCACTGAAACCCAAGAGCCAAAGTAAGCCTTTCTTCTATATAGTAGTCACCTCAGGCATGTGTCAGTGACAGAAAAGTAACACAAACAGATATCCACAAGCTTCCTTGAAAGGGCTTTATAGCAAACATTTGAGGCTTTGTGGGCATATATTCTCTGTTGCTAGGGCAACTACCTGACTTAGAAAACTGTAGGATCTAGAGTTGAAGAGATGGCTGGCTTAGTGGTTAAGAGGGCTTGCTGCCCCTGCAGAAGCCCAGGGCTCAGTTCCCAGCACCCACATTAGGTGGCTACAACCACTCATAGCCCCAGCTCCAGTGGACACCCTCTGCTGGCCTCCAACACCTGCACACATATGCACATTCACGCATGCAAACTCACAGTTTTTATCTGTTTCTGTTTTGTTTTACAAGTCAGGGTTTCTTTGTGTAGCCCTGGCTGTCCTGGAACTAGCTCCATAGACCAGGTTGGCCTTGAACTCAGGGAGTTCTGCCTGCTTCTGCTTCTGAGTGCTGGGATTAAAGGCGTGTGCCACCGCCATCTGTCTCACCTTTTTTAAAAGATCTTAAAAAAACAAATGTACAGCTTACTCTTACCCAGTCTTCAGAATCATGCTAACTTCTCCAGCTTCTCTGTGATTCTTCAAAGCAGGCAGTTGGTGGCTCTTCAGTGTCCTCTCACTGTTCCTCTCCACTCACTTGGGAAGCAAAGGCAGGCAGATCTCTGAGAATTCAAGGCTAGCCTGATCTATACATCAAATTCCAGGCCAGTCAGAGCTATAGAGTAAGAGCATCTCAAAACAAGAAAAAAAAAAGCACATATATTAATAAAAAAATTAACTAATTGGGGAACCAGGTATAGGGAATAATGCTCTATCATCTTTCTGATATTCCCCCAAAAAAACGAAATAGTCTATGCCCAACAAGATGGCTCAGAGGATAAAGGTGCCAAATAAGACAATCTGAGTTTGACCCTATGTGGTGATAGAAGCAAATCAACTCCCTTAAGTTTCACACACAAATAAAAAAACAAAAATTAAAATTTTTTTAAAAACGTAATTTTATTTATTTATTTAGGTTTTCTAGACAAGTTTTCTCTATTTAACAGCCCTGGTTGTCCTGGAACTAGCTTTTGTAAACCAGGCTGGCTTCTAACTCACAGAGATCTGTCTGCCTCTGCCTCCCGAGTGCGGGGATTAAAGGTGTGTGCCACCACTGCCTGGCTAAAAATAAAATTTTTAAAGTCAGTTATTAACAACAGAATATAAATAAAGGAAAACCAGGCATGGTGATACACACTGTAATCCCAGCCCTAAGTAGGTGGAGGCAGGAGTATGATGAATCCAAGGTCATCTTCAGCTACACACCAAGTCTGAGGCCAGATGGGGCTACACGACACCATGTTTCACAAAGGGGGTTGGGGTGGTTGAGAAATGGCTCGTTGATTAAGAGCACTGGCTGTTCTTCCTGAGAACCTGAATCTGATTCCCAGCACCTACACAGTGGTTCACAGTTCTCCCTAACTCCAGTACCAGTGGATCGCACACATTCTTCTAATCTCCATGAGTACCAGACATGCATATAACACATAGATATACATACAGCTGAAACACCTGTGGCTGTTTGAATAAGAAGGGTTCATAGATTAGAATGCTGGTCACCAGGAAGTCACACTATTAGGAGTGTGCCTTTGTTGGAGGAAGTATGCCATTGGGGCGGACTTTGAGGTTTCAAAAGCCAAAGCCAGGACCAGTGACTTTCTCTTCCTGCTGTCTGTGGAATTCATATGTAGAACTATCAGCTCATCTCCAGCAGTATGTTAGCCTGCATGTTGCCATGACTGATAATGCACTAAGCCTCTGAAACTGTAAGCCAGTCCCAATTAAATGTTTTTATTTATAAAAGTTGCCATAGTCATGGTGTCTCTTCCCAGCAACAGAACAATGGCTAAGACAGAAGTGAGTTGGTACTATGGCTGTGATAGGCCTGACCATGCTTTTGTTTGGAGGGATATGGAATGCTATGGGACTCTGAACTAGAAGAGCAACAGGACAATTGAAGCAGGCCTGAATGGGCCATACTGCTAGCAGCATGGAAGGCAGTGCTGAGGGTAATTTGAAATGTGGGGGTCCTGTTCAAGAAGTTTCAGAGGCAAAGAATATTAGTATGAGGCCTAGAGACCATTCTTGTGATATTTTGACAAAGAATGTGGCTGCTTTTTGCCCATTTCTAAAAAGTCTGCCTGGGGTTAAATTGAAGAGTTTTGGATTAATGGGGCTGGCAGAGGAGATTTCAAAGTAGCTTAATATTGACTGTATCATGTGGTTATTAGTGGTCAGTATTATGCAGTTCTATAATGAAAAGGAACAAGCTGCACAAGGAAAAATATAAAAAGTATAGTTTGAGGAGAAAGGGGGCACCAGGAAGTATAATAGAGCTAAGGCCTGAGTTCAGAGAGATAAAAAGATTAAAGAAAAGTCTGATGCTAAATGGAATAAAGGGAGTGGTAGCCTAAGGGCAAGATCCCACCCAGCTATGCTTCCAACTTGTGAAAAGGAATTAAGAAAAAGCTTAAGCAATAAAGGAAACCATCAAAAAACAGAAAGCTTGTGAAGATGTAATTGAACAAGGGGGCCACATTCTAACTCCAGCAAGCAGCAGAACTTGGCAGTTTTGGCCTCGTGGTTCTGACTTTTAAAATCAAGGATACAAAAGTGGGGTTATAGAAATCTCCCTCTGACACTAAGGAAAGCCACTTATGCCAGGCTTGTGTCAGGGGTGTCCCTGCACGTGGGCCCACATCGGGTGATGCTGTGAAGGTGAAGACTGGATTGCCTTGGAGACCACCCAAAATGTTGGAAATGTCAGAGTTGTGGGATACCTGCTGAGGAAAGTTGCTAGCCAGGAAGGGAACCAGCACAAGACAGAGAAGTGTGTTGCAATCAACAAAGCTGAAAGGAATTGGAGATCTGAAGACATCAGACATGGAGATGCAGAGTTTGGAGTTTGTACAGCTGTTTCTCGGTTGTGTTTTGATTTCATATTTCCTCAGAATGCCCCCTTTACTCCCTTTAGGAATAGTAATGCATATTCTCTGACATTGTATGTTGAAAGTATGCAATATTATGCTTTTTTATTTTGATTTTACAGGAGATTACAGTTAAGAGATTGTCATGAATCTCAGAAGAGACTGAACTTTTAAACAGAGTAGACTGTTACAGACTATGGGAAGTTTTGAAGTTGAACTGAATGCAGTTTTGAATTATAATATGGCTACAAGCCTATGAGGCTCAGGAAGTGGTTTGTGAGGGTTTGAATAAAAATGGCCTCCATAGTGTAATGTTCTGTCTCTTTAGGAGACAAGCCACACCCACTCCCTTCCAGCTTCCAGCCTCAGCCTCACTCTCTCTCTGTCCCCCTCTCAGAGAGGCAGCTGCTCACTCTCCTCTCCCCTTTTCTCTTTCCCTCTCTTTCTCTCTCTCTCCCCTTCTCCCCTTTTTCCTTCCCTTCCATAACCACTAAATAAATATTTAACCTCCACTCTGTATGGTGTGTCTAGGTCTGTCTCTCACCCACCCTCAACCGCCACATGGCTAATGGCAGCTAGCTGCTGGGAATGCTGTTGGAGACCTGCAGCTTGGTAGTATTTAGGAAGTATACCCTTGTTGGATGAAGTGTGTCACTGGGTTTGAGGTTTCAAAAGCCCAAAGCCAGGCCTAATGGTTTTCTCTTCCTGCTGCCTGGGGATCTTCTCTTCTCCAGTACCATGTCTGCCTGCAAGCTACCATGCTGATAATGGACTAAACCTGAGACTATAAGCAAGCCTCAATTAAATGCTTTCCTTCATAAGAGTTGCCATGGTCATGTCTCCTCACAGCAATAGAACATGACTAAGATAATACCCATACATGTAAAATAATATGTATATTATATATTTGAGACAGGATTTCTTTGTGTAGCCCTAGCTTTCCTAAACTCACTCTGTAGACCAGGCTGGCCTTGAACTCCTGCCTCTGCCTCCCAAGTGCTGGGATTAAAGGTGTGCATCACAACCACCCAACTTGATTTTTTTAAAAGATGAATAAATGATTTCACTTTTTCCAGATTGAAACAGGAACATGCTGTGACCAAGGCTGCTGTGTGATTCTCCTGTCTCAGTTTTCTGAGTAGCTGAGACTACAGGTGGAGTATTACTGGGCTTCCTCTAAACACTTCATTCTTTAAACTGGCAATAATAGTTTTATCTCCATTTCTTTCAGGGTTTTTGGTTTTGTATTTGAAACAGAATCTCACATAGCCCAGATTGGCCTTCGACTTGGTGTGTACCTAAGAATGACCTTGAATGACCCTGATGTTCCTGCCTCCACGCCCCTAACCCCAGTGTTAGGATTACAGTTGTAATCCCATTACAATTTACAGAGCTTTTTCCAGGACTTCACTGGGGAAGGTATACAACGCATGTAGCATGGAGGACACTGTAAATCCAGAGCACTCACTGCCATTATACTAAACCCCTGCTGTCCACTGTAGGAGCCCTAGTCCTATGTGGCTATTTGATAAAAAAATTAAAATACAATTTGGATTAGGGAGTTAGTTCAGTTGGCAAAATGTTTGTCATACAAATAAGAAAACCCAAGTTTGATTCCAGAACCCATGTCAAAAAAAAAAATTAAAAAGGGCTAGGCACAGTAGCACATGCTTGAAGAGGCAGACTGACTGCAGTGGTCTTCCAAAGGTTCTGAGTTCAATTCCCAGCAACCACATGGTGGCTCACAACCATCTGTAATGAGGTCTGGTGCCCTCTTCTGGCATGCGGGTATACATGCACACAGACTATTGTATACAAAATAAATAAATAAATATTAAAATAAATAAATATTAAAAAAAAAGAGTTGCCATGCTCCCAGCAACCACATGGTAGCTCACAACCATCTGTAATGAGATCTGGTGCCCTCTTCTGGACTGCAGGCATACATGCAGGCAGAATACTGAGAATACTGTAAACATAATAAATAAATATTTAAAAAAATTTTAAAAAAAAAGAGTTGCCATGGTTGCCGGGAGGTGGTGCCGTACACCCTTAATTCCAGCACCCAAGAGGCAGAGGCAGGTGGATCTATGTGAGTTTAGAACGAGTTCCAGAACAGGCTCCAAAGCTACACAGAGAAATCCTGTTTTGAGCGCGGCGGTGGTGGCGCACTCCTCTAATCCCAGCACTTGGGAGGCAGAGGCAGGCAGATCTCTGTGAGTTCGAGACCAGCCTGGTCTACAGAGCTAGATCCAGGACAGGCTCCAAAGCCACAGAGAAACCCTGTCTCGAAAAAAAAAAAAACCCAAAGAAAAGAAATCCTGTTTTGAAAAAAAAAAACAAAAACAAATTAATTTTATGGTGCTGGAGAGATGGATCAATGGTTAAAAGCACTAGCTGAGCTTCCAGAGGTCCTGAGTTCAAGTTCCAGCAACCATATGGTGGCTCACAACCATCCATCTGTAATAAGATCTGGTGCCCTCTTCTGGCCTGCAGGCAGACATATAGGCAGAACACTGTATACATAATAAATAAATAATAAAATCTAAAAAAAGAGAGTTGCCATGTCATGTTGCCTTTTCACAGCAACAGAAATCTTAACCAAGACACAAGTAGATCCCTGGGGTTCCCTGGTCTGCCACCCTAGCCTAATTGGCCAGGTCAATGAAGACACTTTGTCTCAGAAAAACAAGGTAGACTGTGTGAGCAGGGCGGTGGTGGCATACACCTGTAATCTTAGCACTTGGGAGGCAGAGGCAGGCAGAGCTCTGTGAGTTTCAGACCAGCCTGGTCTACAGTGGAGCAAGTTCCAGGACAGCAAAGGCTCCACAGAGAAACCCTATCCAAAAATAAATAAATAAATGAAACACCAGAGGGATCTCTGTCCTCTACATGCATGTAACCATACACACACACACCCCAACCCCCACACCCCCACACCCCCCCACATCCCTGCTGTCAAATAATCCCTTTGTATACTGTGAAAATATATTAGTCTCATTGGTTAATAAAGAACTGACTGGCAGGTAGCCAGCAGATGGGGAAGTATTCACAGGACAGCCAAACTGAGAATGCTGGGAGGAAGAAGGACAAAGAGTGGAGTCACCAGGAGACACAGAAGGAACAAGACATGCTGGAGGGTAGGTAAAGCCATAGGCCATGTGGCAATATCTACATTAATAGAAATGGGTTAAGTTAGAAGAGTTAGCTAGTAATAAGCCTGAGCTATCAGCCAAGCATTTAAAATTTAAGTTTCTGAGTGATTATTTGGGAGCAGCCACGACACAGGAAAACTCTACCTATACACACCTGAATATACACATAAATATAATTAAAAATTCAGATCTTCTGTTAACTAGTTATTGCCAAGTGTCCAACATCAAGTTTCAATAGGGAAGTGTTGATAAGGGACACATTAATTTTTGTGTGCAAGTATAGTGTATACCCACATGTATACATAAATGTAGAGGCCAGAGGAGGGCAATGGATATCTTGTTCTCTATCACTGGCTAACTTATTTATTCATTTGAGGCTGAGTCTCCCCTGAACCTTAAGTTATATTGGCAGACAGCAAGACCCATCAATCTTTCCATCTCTGTCTCCAACAACAGGTGGCTTTTGATGTGTGCACCAGGTTCTAGACTCACGTCCTCATGCTTGCACAGCAAACCTCTTACCTATTAAGTTATCTTCCAGTCCCACACTCACAATTTCTACATAGTCTACAGGACAATACTAAACAATAAAGAATGCGATTTTGTTATGGAGTAATCCCTTTGTACAATGTGAAGATTTTTAGCTGTGACTGGTTTAATAAACAAGCTGACTGGCCAAAAGTTAAACAGAATAAGATTAGGTGGAAGAGTCAAACTGAGAATGCTGGGAAAGAGAAGGGTAGAGTCAGGAATTACCAGCCAGATGCAGAGGGAACAGGAAATGAACGTGCCATACTAATAAAGGTATTACCACATGGCAGAGCATAAATAAGGAATATGGATTGACTTAAAATGTAAGAGCTAGTTAGTAATAAGCCTGAGCTACTGGCCAAGCATTTACAATTTATATTAAGTTTCCAAGTCAGTTATTTGGGAAGCAGGCAGTTGGGACAGGGAAATTCCACCTACAAACAGTTCCCAATGTTCAGGGCCACATAAAGCCTGAGAAAGTTTAAAAAGGGATTGCAAACACACAAAAACAGAGTCAAGCATGACTTCTTGGTAACCATCTTTTCTTGGGTAGGCTGTTAGCTAGTGGCAAGCAAAGGTCCTTTGCTCCTTTAAGAGATGACTTCCTGGCTAAGTGCTAGTGGCAAAAAACAGCAGCTCTTTTAAGAGCCTAACATTTAAATGGGGGTTATGAGCAGCAGGCAGTGCACTCTCAGTGGCAGTATGGACCCAAAAACTCCCCAAAGTTGGGGTGATAAATGTGGCTCCCATTGGTACCTCCACCATGAAGCTAGGCTCTCAGGGAACAAAGCAGCACGAAGCCAGCTGCCAAAGCAGAAGCCACACTGCTTAGCAGTTTAAAAGTTTATGTAGTCAGAAAAAGATTAAAAATACATAATAAAGATACATTCAGAGGGGGGAACCCTCTAAGTGGGTTACGATGTGTTTAAAAATGTACAAAGGCTTTGGAGAGAAAAGAAAAAGGGAATAGATAATGATAAAAAAAGAAAATATAGTTTTAAAATAATAAAGTCCTTAAATAGGGAGTACAGTATTATAAAAGAAAAAAAACCACGTAAAGATGAGAAATACAGAGAGTCTGGATCCTTAATGCTATTGTGTTGTCTTTGAATTTTGTGGCTGCTAAGAGACATTTGATTATGAAAATTGATTTAAGTCAAAAGATGTGCTACTTTAAGGGAGAGATTATGCTTTATTTCCACAGGAAATGAGAGGCTATGGGTTAAAGAAAATTGGATTTGATCGAGAAAGATCCCCCCTGAAATCCTGACTGCAGACATAAAGAAATAAATCTGAAAGAACTACAAGACATGTGATATATATTTTACTTGCTCAAACACATAACAAAAAATCATCTTTGGCTGACTTTTGTACAATGCACAGTCTATATTTATATAGAATTAAATATGTATGTTACTTTTAAAAGTTTATGTATTTTTTGAACAAGGGGACCAAACACCAATGAAAATGGACAGCCCAGGTGATGCAGCATTTCAAAACGCCTTTGTTACAGTCTGCTCAGAATTCTGCACCCACAACAGCTTCAAGGCTGCTGGCTGAAATGATACAGTCTCGTAGAATACTCCAGTTATGACTTGACCATAATACTAAATTTTTTTAGGGTTCCTCAAAGACAAGAATGGCCACAAACAGTAGATAGCAGTCTCGAGAACTATCCATACATTTCCAAAAGACAGGTTGTGGATATTTATCATCATTTAAGGGAGGTTGGTTACAAGCTGTTATGGTTATGGTCATGAAAAAAAGTGGAACAAAGGAGATAAGATTCAAGGATCTCTTTCTGAAAAGAAAAAGGAGATACAGAAATGATAAAAGGGTAGATTATTGAATCTACTTTTAAACCCAAAAGAGCAACTACTAGTGTTAAATGTTTTACATTAGTATGGGTTTTTGTATATTGATATAAATCTAAAGTTAATTTTGTTATGTTGTATGTGGGTTTTTTTGCTCTTGTTTAGGATATTTATGTGGCTCATTTAAAAATGTAAGATTTAAGCCAGGCAGTGGGGGTGCATGCCTTTAATCCCAGCACTCAGGAGGGAGAGGCAGGCAGATCTCTGTGAATTCAAGGTCAGCCTGGTCTACAAGAGCTAGTTCCAGGACAGCTAGGGCTGTTACACAGAGAAACCCTGTCTCGGAAAAAAAAATGTAAGATATAATTTAAAAGTACAGATTAATAGACATTTATAACAGTCAAACTTACAGTCAAATTAGGTGTTTTCAAGGTCATAAACAGATATATTTAGATAGTAGATGGTCTTCAAATACTTCAAAGACTTACGGAGTATGGCATTTAATGTTTAATAACATAAGGCTTTTCATGACAATGAGACATGCCTACTCCTAGCAGCACCAATTTACTTCACAGAAAATAATGGGCATCAAAAGAAACTCCAAATGGGGTTTGCTTTCTTTATGGAAAAAAGCTAGCCATGTGGGCAAAGAAACTGCCCTTGCCTCAATCACTGAGTTACTAAACCACAAGAAAGGCAACTACCGAACTTTGCCAAGACAAGGAAAAATTCCCTGCTTCACAGGAAAGTCTGTCAGATATGCTAGCCCTGTAGCTGAGAGCTGGATGCCCCAATGTTACACAGGAACTCTGGGTGACTGTCCAGGCAGCCTCATGTCCCTGTCATTAGGTAACATCTCATCCTTTTGGAGTCTTTGATGGAGTAATAAAGATCAAATTGTTAAACTTATTGTTTTCCTTAGTTATGATAGAAAGCAAATTAGTTATAAAATTTGGACCCACAAAGATAGGATAGGTAATGAAGTATTTTTCTCTGACTTTGACAAGTGCAAATAGACTGGATATTATGACGATGATTCTAACTTAATAATTGTGTCTGTTGTATATAATTTTACTATGTTAAAGTTAAAACCTTTCCTTTTAATTAGACAAAAGGGGGAAATGCTGTGGAATAATCCCTTTGTACACTGTGAAGATTTGTAGCTGTGACTAGTTTAATAAACAGGCTGACTGGCCAATAGCTGAACAGAATAAGCTTAAGTGGGCGAGCCAAACTGAGAATGCTGGGAAAGAGAAGGGCAGAGTCACCAGCCAGATGCAGACAGCAAGAGATGAATGTGCCATGCTAATTAATAAAGGTACTGCCATGTAGCAGAGCATAAATAAGAAATATGGATTAACTTAAAATGTAAGAGCTAGTTAGTAATAAGCCTGAGCTATTGGCTGAGCATTTACAATTTATTTGGGAAGGGACTGCTAGTTATATGGGAGCAGGCAGTAGAGACAGGAAAACTCTGCTTACATAATTTTTTAAATTCTTCTGATTCTTCTTCATATTCCATCTCTCTGGCTACCCTCTTTGAATTTCAATCCCTACCTTCCCTTGTACCCTTTTCCCAGTTTATTTTTCTTCTTACCCCTTTAAAAACTAATTCATATGGAACCCATTTGATTTCTCTCTGTTTCCTCCTACAACACCTCATGGTCCAATGGTAACATGGGACTTCTGATTTCTTGAAATGCAATTAATCTAATTTGATATGTAAAATATACACTAAATTTCAAAAGCAAAAGGAAGAAAAATCAGAATGTAAAAGATCTCATAACATTTTTTTCCAGAGATGGGGGTTTTTCTGTATAGCCCTGACTGGCAGACCAGGCTGGCCTTGATCTCACAAAGATCTGCCTGCCTCTGCCTCCACAGTGCTGGGATTAAAGGTGTGTGTCACCACCACCCAGAAAAATATCTCATTTTTTTTTAAGACAAGGTTTCTCTGTGTATCCCTGGCTGTCCTGGAACTCACTTTGCAGACCAGGCTGGCCTTGGACTCATAGAGATCCACCTGCCCCTTCTTCCCAAGTGCTGGGATTATAGCTGTGCACAACCACTGCCCAGCAGATCTCATAACTTTTAACTTTGAAATATTTTGTAGACAGTTAGTTAAGTAAAATTATTAAAATATCTGGTTTTTACATTTTATAAAAGGTACTGTGTGTGCTCATGTGTGGATATGAAAGTCAGAGGACAACTTGCAGGGCTCTGTTCTTTCCATGTGGGTTCTTGAGACTGAATTTAGGTGGTGCCTCATCCTGTTGAGCCATCTTGCAGACTCCTAATTTTTACCTTTTTAATACAACTAATAACTACGTTTTTTTTTTTAAATATGGTCCCATGTAGCTGAGGCTGGTCTTGAAATTTGCTATGTAGTCAAGAATGAACTTTTTTTTCCTAGACGTAGCTGTCCTGGAACTAGCTCTGTAGACCAGGTTGGTCTTGAACTCAACAAAGATTTGCCTGTTTCTGCCTTCTGAGTGCTGGGATTAAAGGCATATGCCACCACCACCTAGCTAAGAGTGAACTTTTTTTTTTTTCAGTTTTTCGAGACAGGATTTCTCTGTGGCTTTGGAACTAGCTCTGTAGATCAGGCTGGTCTCAAACTCACAGAGATCCGCCTGCCTCTGCCTCTCAAGTGCTGGAATTAAAGACGTGCGCCACCACCGCCTGGCATTAGAGTGAACATTTTTAAGGAAAAGTTTTATTTATATTTTTGAACTATGCATGTGTGAGTCTGAGTGTAGATTTGTATACATGAGTGTGGTGTCCCTGGAGGGCAGAGGAGAGTGTTGTATCCCTTGAAATGGAGCTACAGGCAGTTGTGAGTCAATAGATGTGGTTGCTGGGAATTGAATCCTTGTTCTCTGCAAGAATGGTAACGGTTCTTAACAGTTGTGCCACCTTTCCATCCTGCCCATGAACTTTAGATCCTTCTACTTTATCTCCTGAGTTCTTGGATTACGGGATAAAATAGCCAGGACTGAACCCTATTTGATACTGGAGATCAAACACAGGACTTTGTGTCTGCTAGGCAAACACTCAACCACCGAGCTACATCCATGTCCTTTTTTTTTTTTTTTTTTTTTTTTTTGGAGACAAGGTTTCTCTGTAGCTTTGGTGCCTGTCCCAGAACTAGCTCTTGTAGACCAGGCTGGCCTTGAACTCCCAGAGATCCGCCTGCCTCTGCCTACCGAGTGCTGGGATTAAAGGCGTGCACCACCATGGCCCGACATCTTTTTTAGCCTTTCTAAAAAGATGAGCTACAAAAGTATTTTACCATTAAACTACATGGCCCATAATTTAATAAACCTGCTAGTTATACATAATATTAAAATAACTTTTTACTATGCAGAGCTGGTTAAGAATGTCACAGAGCTGTAGAGATGGCTCAGCTGATAGACACTGGCTGCTGAATGTGATAACTTGAGTTCAACCTCCAGACCCCACATGACTGAAGAAGAGAACTGACTCCTGCAAGCTTTCATTTGATTGTTACATACATGTTCATATAAACACATACATACAGAATATGTTAAAATATAATGTATTTTCAAATTCCATAAAACTATCTTTAAAAGATCACATAACCAGTTGTGTCGTTGCAGACCTGTAAAGTTAGAATTTGAGAAATGGAAGAAGGATCATTACACCGACATCCTTAGCTACATAGAGAGTTTAAGGCTACATGGACCACATGAGACTCTGTCTCAAAAACATACATATCATCTTTAAACCCAGCACTCAGGAAGCAAAGACAGGCAGATCTCTGTGAGACAAAGTCAGTCTGATCTACAATTCCAAGCCAGTTCTATTTAGGAAGACCCTGACTAAAAGAAAACAAACACGCTAAAAACAGAGAAACAGAATTTTCTAAATCATGCAATTTGCATATTCTTTTTCTGATCGCACTAGCCCAGAACAGCAGTCCCCAAAGGGGACAGGCAGTTGTTTTCCTGTCACTGCCTGGCTGGCTGGCACATAGCATGCATTTAACATCTCAAAGGAAGAGGGGCTGGAAAAGTAACTCAGTAATTAAGAGCACTGGCTGCTCTTCCAGAGGACCTGGGTTCGGTTCCCAGCATCCCCATGGCAACTAACAATAGCCTGTAACTCCAGTTCCAGAGCATACGACATTCTTTATGACCTCCGTAAGCACTGCACGCATGTGGTGCACAGGCAGAAAACCATCCCAAACACATTAAAAAAAAATCTTAAAACCAAAAATTTCAACGTTAGAGCCTCTGGAAATGCCATGCTGACCACATCCCTTAATTCACTTCACTAGATAAGAACACTGAGGCCAGGCGTAGTGACGTCAGCTGATGCTCAACCGCAGGCAGAGCGGAAACGTCGGTCGGGACCGGGATTCGAACTAGTGATCCTAACTCCTAGCCTGGGCTCCCGATGACCACACTTCTTACTTTGCACAGCCCGTCAGGTGCGGACCACATGGTGTGCGTTGTACAAAGAGAGCCACTCCTCGGCCTCAGCGCTCAATCGGCGCCTGCAGCTATCCAAGCCCCAGCTAGATCCCTCCAAGGCCAGGGCTAGCCACTCCGCGTCTCCACCGGCCGCTTTAGCCCTTCGCAGGCGGCGCCGACAGGAAGTCCTGCCTCCGCCGCACGCACCAGCGTACCGCGACAGCCATACCAACCAATGAACGCTGCCCCTTCGAAGACGCCGACCAATAGACGAGCGCGCTGAGAAGGGGGCGTGTCTGGCCGCGGGGCCAGAGAGCGGGTCGTGCGCGCTGAGGAGGAGCCGCCGCTGTCGCCGCCGCCGTAGCCGCTCTGCCGCCACCACCACCGCTACCGAGGCCGTGCGGAGCCGTTATCACCGCGCCGCCCGCCCCGGAGCAGAGCCCCGGGCCTTCCCGCCCTTGTTCAGGTGAGGCCGGGTGGCTCCGGCGACTTCCGAAAGAGTAGGCCGCGCTAGGGCCTAAGCTCGCCTAGCCCCGCGGGCTCCCGCCGGGCCTGCACCGACCGAAGGCCCCAGACC
>PVIU01001973.1:0-13395 GCA_004026605.1 Ondatra zibethicus | reverse complement strand
ACTCGCTCCCTCGGGAAATCCCACAAATTTCTTTTGTGACCGATTTTCAGGATTCAGCGCGACGGATCGTGAGGTCCGTTTAGAAGTGTGCAGACCTTTCTTCTCTATGTATGGAAGCCGTAGAAAATAAAAGGAAAAAAATGTGATCGCCATCTCTAACAAAGCTGTTCTCGGGACGTTTGCATTTGTAAAATAATGTATAAATAGTGAAAATATAGTAGCACGCAGTTGAACAATGGGGTGTGAAGCAGAGTCTTCCTTTTCTGTTGTCTTCTGCTGCTAAAGCCTGTCAAAATGCGTTTTGACACCTACTTTGTGCAGGGCAGCTGGAAGAACTTTTTTTCTTTGGACAGAGCTTCCATTGTCGAAAGTGTTCATGTGGGATACCGATGGCCAGTGCTCTAGAAGGGGGCAAGATCGGATGATAAAGCTTTTCTGACCTCCTTGCTACAGACAGTTAAGGTCAGATAATGGTTGGTTGTGGGGGCCTGGCTGCCCTGTGCATTGTAGGAAGTTGGATGGCATGCCTGGCTTCTCTGCCCACTAAGTATTAGCATCTCTGCCTCCCACTTTTCCCAGTTGTAAGGACCAAAAATAAATTCAAGTGTTGCTAGGGGTCCTTCTCACTCTCCCCACCACCAAACACACACACACACACACACACACACACAGAGGTGAGAAATCCTTAAATAATTTTTCTGGAAAGTTCTTCCAGCCCTGATTCTGATATTCTGTGGGAAGCTCTTAAGATTTTGAGTAAGCTGTGTTGAATTATGCAGCATAGCAGGATGAAAGTATTGTGCAGATATAAGTTGTGAGGAAAACCGCAGTGTTGTGCATGCCACCCGTGGAATACATGATGTTACAAATAATCACCCGAATTTATCAGCAATGTTCCATGTGTTAATACTTGGCAGGCATGTCTCCAACCCCTAAGCTAGGTGTTATAATGTCCATTTTAGAGAAGAAAGTGAAGCTTAGGATATAGTCTCATGCATTGAAGTGGCCAGTGCGGGATTTGAGCGCAGGTCCGAGCTAACCCAATGGATTGCCGCAGAACATGTGTGTACAAAACTGCTGAGATCTGGTTTTTAAAATGCTGTGGGGCTAGAGAGATGATGGCTCGGCAGACAAGAGCACTTGTTGCTCTTGCAGAGGAGCCGTGTCTTCAGTGCTTAGCACCTGAATGATGGCACACAACTGTCAATAACTCCCATTCTAAGGGATGCCATGACACCTTCTGACCTTGCAGGCACCAAACACGCATGTGGTTCTCATATATGTATGTACAGACGAAACACAGATCTAAAAATAATTTTAATGCTGGGACTTTGAGGTCTGTGAAGAAGCTGAAAGAAATAGAAATGCTTCTGTTTCAGTTAGCACTGGTTTGAGGGAAACAAATTTGGATGTGTTCAGGAATAGGTCACCAGGCAATAGTAGGAAGGGCAAGATGGAAGAACATACTTTTTCCTGTGCTTACTCGGTTGCTTCCCACACTCACTGTTTCTCTTCTTTCTGCCTTTGCACACCAGCAAGAGTTGACTTTTGAAGAAGCAGATCTGATGGTGTTTCTCCTCATTAGAAGTCTTTGGGCGGGGAGACAACAATTGTGCTGGGCTGTTTGGATAGCTCTAAAGATTTAAATCAGAAGCCCTTAGCATGGGGTGACACCCCACACAAACCACCTCTAACCCTATCTTTTCTTTTCTTGGAAGAAGAGCTCTTACATTGTGTGGCCTGATTCAGAGCACAAACATTGCTTGAAGCTGCCTCCAACTGCCAAGGCTTCTCCACCTCCAGAATCAACTGTTCCCTGGTTTGTGTTCCCATCATATTCAGTGTGTTCAATCTAGTTAAATGCCAAACGTGAGAGATGCAATGCCAGCCTTTTGTCCCTAGGTGGCAGTAGTTCAACAGTGGCACTGGCTAAGAGAAGCCCTAAGGAAATTGGTTAACAAGAGGGAAGTGAACCTTTGCCTCCCTCTCCCCCAAGCTGTGTTCTAGCCCGGAGGCTAGCCTCTGGAGAGACCATGGTGTATATGACTTGTGTGTAGATGATTTCAGCCTGGCTGGTGAGCGATAGTAACATAACCTATGTGGAAACACAGAAAAAGGAACTGTTACTCAACTTGGGACTTCAGCATGTTCCCTGGAGTTGTTGATGCAGGAGGACTGGAAGGAAGTAGCTAGGTAAAAGACCAAGTGGGAAAGGCTCTTCAAGAACTTGGTGAGCAGAGGAGGTCAGGTCATCCATTTGTTTGGGAAACCATGCAGGTATGGAACTCTGGAAAAGTAGAATGAAGTGAGTAGCAGATCCTTTGGGAAGAGAGCTCAGCTATTATGAAGACCCTCTCCAGATCCATGTTAATTGACAAAGGGAGTCACATTTGCACAGGAGGAGCTGACTGGCAGCCAGAAAACCAGTTAGGGGCTTTCCTTCAATTTAGAAGTATTGCTAATATGACCCAGAATATCAGCTGTAGAGACAGGGAGCATTGAAACACAATTAGAGGGTCAAAAGTCCCATGGCTTGGAATTTGGACATGAGAAAGAGCAGTGGTAGCAGACCCTGCCCAACACTTGAGTGCCACAAAAATGAGTGGCCACAGAGAATCTGAGAAGAGAAAGCAGTTAATGTCTAACTGGAGACAAGAGAGCAAGCACATGGCTGAAACAGAGTGCAGGAAATAGGATGGTGACAGAATATCCATGTCCACACATGGGGATACTTATTCCAGTGCTCAGTGGTTTAAAACCCCCACCTTTGTATCTTGAAGAAAGTTGGTGTGAATTACCAGGAATCTATTCTCTATTACTGTGAAGAAATGACCTTTCCAGAGCTGAGGGTGTAGGTCAGTTGGTAGGATGCTTGCCTTATATGCATGAAACCTAATTTTAATACCCAGCACTACATAAACCAGGATTAGTGTCCCGTGCCTATAATCCCAGTGCTCAGGTATTATGGGCACATATTGGCTATCTATGGAGGTTGAGGTTAGCCTAGGCTACACTGAAACTCTGTCTCAAAATGAAAGTCAATCTGATTTGAGAAGAGTACTCAATGTATGAGACAAAAAAAGAGGGTTAGTCTTTATATACAGTATATTGAATGGAATGATTATCGGTTACTGAGAGTTTGTTTTTGTTCAAGCAGATTACAATAAAAGAAACAGAGGGCTATCCAGAATCAGCAAATGGCCACAGTAAGAAAAGGAAGGCATCAAGAAGCTACCAGGCCTGAGTGTACCAGTTACGCCAGACCAAGAGAGTCAGTCGGGAGGGTCAGTGTGGAGATAAAACTAAAAAATTATGCTGGGCTTAGGTGGTAGCAGGTTTCTTGGCCTTGTCAGGGGGGTTCCAGAAGATTGATTGGGGAGAGAAGAGGACCAACTAGTTCAAGAGCTAATATCCTGATCTGTTGAGATTGGGATTGCTTCTGTTTTGTGTTCCTGTGCTTGGCACATGGTTGGCATTCTACCCATGCCTGGAGAAAAAAGAGTTAATGGGGAGCTCAGAAGTGACTGGATTCAGCCACACATCAAAGAAACCTTTATGCCAGAGGAAAGATTGACAGGAGACTAGTGCTTAGCAACTTGGTGGCAAGGCTCATGTCATCATGGACAGAGGCATGGAGACGTTGAAAAGGAGTCAAGAGGGAAAGATTAAATTGTGTTTAGAGATGTTTAGAAGTTGGGCTAGGCTAGAGGGGACAGGGCCCTGATTGAGAAAGGAGGGAGAGTTAGAGATGTCTTCAGGTGTTACTCAGGCAGAACTTGTAGTTGCATTTGGTAGAGGGAATAGAAAGAGATGAATTGGAGGAGAGGTATGGTAGTTCTAATGCAGGAAGTAAGTCAAGGTGAGGGAAAAGTTTCCATAAGAGTGAGACAGGAAACAGGCTGGGAAATTACATACCTTGGTTTCAGGAGTAAGGGTACCCACATTTATCAGCTGACAGGTGTTGTGTAGCAGTTGGTAACATCCACAGTGAGAAAATGAAGTGACTAACCCCCACTGTCTTTCAGATGTTGCTGACAGATTCATTTTGGAAGTGAAGTAGAGCCACGGGCTTTCGTGCCTTAATGTATGGGTGTGCATGCCTCTGCAAGAGCTTCACCAGCTTCAAGTCTCCTGCACTTTTAGCAGGACTCTGGAGCTGGCCAAGTCCCTAGGGCCTATAGAGCACTTGGACTGGGCAGCCAGCTCTCTGCACCTGACCTACTGTGAACTTACTGACTAGGGCTGCCCCAGCCAAGTAGCTTTCCCCTTCTTGACTGTAGACAGGGACCATTAAGGATCTCTATGTGCCCCATCTACCTGAGCCCTCAATGGGTAGCAGTTGTAATGGGGTCAAGTGGCACCTTCAGTTTTTTGTAGCATGAAAGCATTTCCTGGGTGATTTTTTTTCCCCCACCATCCACCTTGAACACTTAAGAGTTTTATATTTAGAAAGAACCGCAGAAATAATTAAGGGACTGGAGAGAAGGCTTGGCAGTTAGAACACTTGCTGCTCTTGCAAAGGACTTGGGTTCTGTTCCCAGAACCTACATGGTAACTGACAAATACTTGTAACTCCAGTTCCAGGGAATCTGACACCCTTTTTTGACCTCTATGGGCACCAATGCACAGACATATGCAGGCAAAACACTCATACACATAAAACAAAATTTTAAAATAGAAGTATTTGAGTATAAGCCTCATTAGAAGAAGTGGTAGTAGTGCTGGTCAGGCCTGATGAAGAGTTTTGACTGTTTGTCTTCAATCTAGCATTTGTCCTTTAACAAAGGCCTGCCCAACCATTGAAAAGTTTGGTCTCATGTATTCCTCATGGATACTAGCCACACTGATAATATCACCCATGTATGTTTTTATGTCATACATAAAGACATCTACATTGCTCTCCTGCACATGCAGTACACGTGCTGCTGATGGGAACACCATGGTGGATGTCACACAACACAACTATAAGACAGTTTGAAAAGTACAGTAGGACCAAAAACCCCAAGATCCTTTTAAACAAGATTTCTCCTTGGTATATCCATTACTTGAAATGGTTCCGAATAATAGGAAGATCATTTTTGTCACATTTGAAGTTTCCATCTTTTGCTCCTTGCAGCTCTTATTCTTTGGGGTGGTGCTTATTAATGGTGATCTTGAGAAAATAAGATACTGTGTTGTATGTGGCTGAGTGATAGAATTGTTGCCTTCAAGACTCCAGGTTCTGTCCTTACCACCTTGCGGGGGGCTTGGGGGGGGGGGAGACATGAAAATGCCATTATGAAACCCATTATTTTAGGGCTGAAGAGATGGTCCAACTGTTAAACGTGTTTTCTGCTCTTGCTGAGGTCCCGAGTTTGCACACAATATTCCACATCTGACAGCTTACAACAACCAGTAACTCCATTTCCAGGGGATCCAACACTTTTGGCCTCCTCTCACATGTACATAGCCACATGTAGATACATAAACTTAATTAAAAATCAATCTTAGATACTTTTAAAAGGAAGGAGCTGAATGGGTTCATAAGATGTCAGGACAGCTTCTGACTGCTGTTCTTTAACATCAAAGAAATACTCCACACTCTAGGTGGAGTTTGAAAGCCATTAACCCTTTGCTACTATGTAAGACACCAAGGTTGCCTGAAACCCTGAGTTTGGGGGCCCTTAGATAGCAATGGCCTATCCTTAACTGATAGAGGAAATGCCATGATCAAAAGGTCACTTTCCCAGGATGAGACTCATCCATTGCCCTTGGGATGTGTTAACCCCTATGAATTTCCCCAAATGCTAGAAACTTGACTGCGTAATTTGTGATAGTTGGGACTTTGGCCATGTATGTATGTATGTCTAACCTTGGCTCTCAAAGTCCTTGCTGTATTTATGTTACTTATTTTGGTGTGGGGCACATGTGGAATTCAGAGCACAACTTTGTGGAGGTGATTCCACTTTTATATATGTTTTGGGTATCAAACTCAGATTTTCAGACTAGCACAATAAATTCTTCACCTGTAGACATAAGTCACAAAACAATCCCACATCAGTTTGGAATTATGATTAATAAAAGGGTTATTTATTTAAGGGGAAAACTTACAGATCACTATCCTAGATAACAGCCCTCTGCATGACCAGGAACAGAGTCTAGTAGCTGGAAGAGAGAGAGAGAGAGCAGGGCTACCACTGCTTTTTAGAGCAAGAGACCACACCCAAGTGGGCTGGTATCTGAAAGGCTATTGGCTGAAGGAGCTCCTGCAGCATTCACCCATTGAGCCATCTTCCCAGCCAGTATCTCACTCTTGATATTGGTGAAAAGTAAACAATTTTAAGTCAGAATAATTGAGGAACTAATAAAGGCTCTGTCGGTGGTGGACGAATTGCAAAATAAAGCAACCTGTTATCCTGCATAGAGCAAAGCAGGTTTGGGGCACCATCTGGAAAATTCAATAGGGCACTATCACAAAGGTATTAGGAGTCATGCTGAAGCATCACTATGTAGTGACAACTCAAGGCCAAGCCTTGTCACTTATTAACAGCCTGACTGACCATTAGCAAAATAAAAATAGTGTGACCTCTGAGCTTTAGTGGTGATGACAGGGAAAGCCTGGAAGTGAAGGGAATTGACTTAGAGGTGGCAGGAAGTGGCAATGGCTTGATAGTGGTCATTAATAATTGGATAGTCACAAAACCTATTATGGTTAGAGCTTGTGGGCATAGGACCAGTTGTACCCAGGTTGGTCCACACAGATTTGGAAAGTGTCAAGGGAGGCATACTGGAAGATTGAGCAGAGTAGCTAGCTTCTAATGTACCATGAAACCGGCTCCATTGTTGCTTGTTGGCTACAGACTTGATCTCCAAGAGGTGCTCAGCCCTGGCTGTCTGTGACCATGCTGTGGAGCAGTGTGTCACGTTCTTTGTTTAAATCTTAATTTTAGTTTTGCATTATAGAAAATTTTACTCATCTTTTGTAGGATTGAAGAAAGGTTTTGTTTTGTTTTGAGAAAGGGTCTGAGTAGCTCAGGTTGGCCTTCAGACTTGCTGTATATCTGAAGATGATTTTGAATTTCTGAACCCTTGCCTCCACCTCCCAAGTTCTGGGATTATAGTTGTCCACCACCGCTTGCATGTGGTGCTGGGGATGGAACCCAGGGCCTCATGCATGCTAGGCAAGAATTTTACTAACTGAGCTACATCCTAGCCCCACTATTTGAGGCTTGTTTTGTTTTCATTTAAAGGGTCTCACTGTGTAACCCTGGTTGGCCTAGAACTCTGTGGACCAGCCTGGCCTCAAGCTCACAGAAATCTACCTGTCTGGCCATCAGAGGACAACTTTGTGGAGTTGGTCCTCCCCTTTTATGTGGATTTGAGAGATCAAACTCAGGTCTCCAGGCTTACATAGCAAGCATCTTTTTCCATTGAGCCATTTTGTAGGCCATAATCTACAGTCTCAGTGGTTTGCTATCTCATGTTTGCGGGGTGCATGGGAGCTGATGATGTTTAACATCATAAGACTATCATACCACATTATTAGGAAAAGGCCTAAATTTTACGTATAATTTCTGTGAAATGGCATTGCTCCTGAACCTTCAAAATGTTATATGTTTCTACATTTGGTGACACATACCTATAATCTTAGTAATTAGAGTCAGAAGCATGGGGCTGGAGAGATAGCTGATGGCTCAGTGCTTTAGAGCTTTCATTGCTCTTACAGATAACTCAGATTTGATTTCCAGAACCCACCTGGTGACTCATAATCATCCTAACTTTAGCTTCAGGGGATCCAGTGCCCTCTGACCTCTGAGGGCACCAGGCACACATTTTGCACATACATACAAGCAAAACATTCATACACATAAAACTAAGTAGATCTTTTAAAAATTTATTTATTTATTTAAAGTCATGAGTTAGAGTGTCAGCCTGGGTTATACACTGTTCCTGTTGCAAACACCATGGGGAAGAGTTTTAAGATGAATCATCCTTTGGAGGCTGTCTATAGTTTGATCCTTTCCAGAAAGTCCTAGTAGTGCTTTTGTTATAGATCATACCTTAATTTCTCTGTGAATGACTTGTTTCACTTGTTCAGACTTACAGTGATTGTGAATAAAGGATGCTGTGTGCATTTGTATATAGGGTTTTTTGGTTTGGTTTTGGATTTTGGATTTTTGTTTTTCGAGACAGGGTTTCTTTTCTGTGTCACTTTGGAGCCTGTCCTGGAACTCAGTCTGTAGACCAGGCTGGCCTCGAACTCAGACATCCACCTGCCTCCTGAGTGGTGGGATTAAAGGTGTGTATCACCACCACCCAGTTATGTATTTTTTTTTATATGAACATGGATTTTCATTTCTCCTGCACTGATGTGCCTTACACCTATAATCTCAGCATCTCAGAGGCTAAGGCAGGGGTTGCTGTTAAGTTTGAGGCTAGTTTAGGCTACATGGTGAATTTCGGGGTTAGACTAACAGGGTGTCTCTTAGAAAGAAAGGATGAAATGAAAGAAAAGAACAAAACAGTAGTAGGAATGTGATCGCCGGGTCACATACTAAGTATGTGTGTTCAGCTCAGAGGCTATCAGTTTATCAAGTAGCCATTACATTTTAGCATTACTACCATTGCTGTTTGTAGAAAGCCTAACTTCTTTCACATCCTCCTCAGTGTTTGACATTGTCTTGTTATGTTCTGTTTTAGCCGTTTAGTAGGTGGACATGGCCTCTGCCTAGCTAATGATGTTAAGCCTCTTTCCATATGTTCATTTGTCATGTACATATTTGCTTTGGTGCACCTCCAAAGTCTTTTTGTTTTGTTTTAAAGTTTGGGAACTGGCTTATTTTGAAAATTGAGTTATTTGTGTATTTTTGTATTTGAGTGGTCTGGCATGCCACTGTACATGTGTGAATGTCAAAGGACAACCCATCTCTCCAGTTCCTGTTTGTTTTTGAGACTATACCATTTTGTTGAGGATGACTTAGAACTCCTGATCTGCATGCCTCTACCTCTCAAATACTTGGATGTCAGAAGTATACCACCATACTCAGATTTATTTATTTATGTGTGTGCAAGTGCACATTGCTCATGTTTTAAGGTAGGTGTGCTCTGTCACTTTTTGCCTTATTCTCTGAGGAAGGGTCTCACCAGACCTGAAGCTAGTTTGGAGGACAGCAAGCTCCATCAATCTTCCTGTCTTCTTTACAGTGCTGGGATTATACAGATAATCCTAGCCATGTACTTCTTTTTATGCATATTTTTGGGATTTGAATTTAGGTTCTCATTAAGCCATTGCTTCAACCTCTTGCCCCTTCCCCCTTTTTTCCCTTTAAGTGAAGCTGTGTCTGTATGTGTTTGTAATTGTTCACATCAAACTGTGAACATATACTTATCTCTAATAAACACAATTTATGTATACCACCAGTCCATTTCCCAGTAGTTAATTAAGAACAGGGAAGATGGGGAGGCTAAGATGGTGGACCAGAGTAGAAAGAACCATTTATTTAGTACACAGAAAAAGCAGTGGGCCAGTGAGTAACAACTTGTTCTAGTCTTGAGAGCTTTGAAAAAATGTGTTCTAGGAGCTGGAGAGATGGCTTGGTGGTTAAGAGCACTGGCTGCTCTTCCAAAGGACCTGGGTTCAATTCCCAACACCCACATGAGAGTCGTCTGTAACTCTAATTCCAAGGGATTTGATGCCCTCGTCTGACTTCCACAGGCACCAGACACACGCATGATGAACAGACATATATGTAGGCAAAATACCCATATATATTTTTTTAAGAATAACGAAAGAATATTTTTAAGTGTTTTTATTTCTTTGCAAATACTTTCCTCAGTGTTGGGGTATTAGTTTTTCCAGCATTGTCTTACAAAGCATCGGTATTACATTTTGATGACATCTATTCATTTTTTTAATGAAAACAGCTTTTGGTGGTATACCTAAAATCTTTGTCTAGCCCAATGTTAAAAAAATCTTTATATTCATAAAAAAAGACTGACAAGGCTGGAGAGATGGCTCAGTGGTTAAGAGCACTGACTGCTTTTCCACAGGGTTCAATTCCCAGCACCCACATGGCAGCTCACAGATGTCTGTGACTTCAGTTCCAGGGGACCCAACACCCATGGCAAAACACCAGTCTCATAAAATAAAAATTAAAAATAAAATAAAAAAAAGACCGGCATGGTGGCACATGCCATAATCCCAGCACTTGGGAGAAGCTGAGACAGAAAGAATCTCAGGTTTGAATTCAACCTGGATTACATGGAATTTGACTACCAGCAATTTTAGGAATCAAACCCAGGGCTTTCACCACACATGTGAGGCAAGCACTGAGCTATGTTCCTAGTTTGCTACTGGTCTGGGCTACATAGGGAGACCCTGTGAAGGATCTTTGGAAACTTCAGACTGGATAAAGGAGGGGGAGTAGGAAGGAAGGAAATAATGGTAGCAATTTTTTTCTGCAAAAAGCCAGATGGTGAATCTTTTAGGCTCTGTGGGCCATGTGTTTGTTACTAGTTTGCTACGACTCTACTCTTGTCATTGTAGTTTGTTTTTTTTTTTTAAAATCAACCTTAGACAGTAGATAACACAAAGAAAATGATTATGTTCTAGTAAAATTTTATAAAAGGTGATGAACTGTGCTCGTCTTTAAGAAGGTAATCACTATCAGTTCATTAGCTATAAAAGCAGAATTAATAGAGGAGAAGAGTAGATGCACAACCCTTAGAGAAGGGGTGAAGAGAAGAAAGGCTTGGGATGTAACTCAGTGGTAGACCACTGGCCTAGTGTATGTAAGACAGTAGATTCGATCGCCAGCACCGTGAAAAGGAAGGAGTAGGGGAGGGAAGAGAAAGAGAAAAAAGGAAATAAAAGGGGAAGGAAAAAGAAATGTTTTGAATGCCATCTTCAGGAAACTTGAACATACATATTAATTTTTGTTTTGTTTTTTCAAGGCAGGGTTTCTCTGTGTAGCCAGTCCTGCCTGTCCTTGAACTGGCTCTATAGATGAGGCTGACCTCAAATTCAGAGATCCGCCTGTCTCTGCCTTCCTAGGATTAAAGGCATGTGCCACCACTGGCCCAGCACATACTAATTTATTAGCATTAACCTCTGTGCTCTCATCTTCAGCAGATGCTTTTGTTCATTTGTTTGTTTTGAGCTAAATGATCTATTTAAAACTCTCATGACCACAGACAGTTTAGCAAATTGACCACAGTTTTTTATGATTAAATTTTAATGTTTTCTACTAAAAATTGATACTGAGCTATCTTCTATTAATACACATGTAAATGTTGCCCCTGTTTTGTACTTTTTACAAGCAAGGGGATATTGTGTGTCTTCAGATTACTAACCTGCATCTGTGTGGTCATTGCTGCAGTTCTGTTTTTGGAGGTTTCTCTCACATGTCCTGAGTCTTGGGATTAGTAGGCGCTCTAAACTTCTCCAAAAAGGTAGTGCTGCCTTATGTACATGTCAGTCTCTTCTCCCTACTTAACGGATTTTATCCATCCTATATGACCAGTAAAAATAGTCTGTCATTTCATCCTGTCGGCTTTTTGGGGGGGAATGGAGGGGTGTCTCATATTAGCTCAGACCAGTGTTTCTCAACCTGTGGGTCACAACCCCTTTGGGGGAACAAACGACCCTTTCACTGGGGTCGCATATCAGATATTTATAACAGCAACAAAAATAATTTTATGGTTGGGTGTCACTACATGAGGAACTGTATTAAAGGGTCACAGTGTTAGGAAGACTGGGAACCATTGTTCCAGATGATTCCAAACTGTGAAAGTGAACGTGGTTATGCTTCTACCTCCCAGATGCCAGAATGATATCAGTGTGCCATTGTGCCCAACTTGCATCGTGTCGGGGTTAGGCCAGGACTTAGTAGTACATGCTAGGCAAGTGCTCTCCCAGCTGAGTTTACTTCCCCAGTCTTATTTGCATTTTTTCTGTTATTCATGAGGTTGAGCTTTTTTTCATGAGTTTCTCATCTCTGAATGGCTGTCATCATGAAGTTGTAGTTTATATGATTTTCTGCCTTTCTGTTGATAATCTGTTAGATTTTAATTATTATTAATTTGTAGATGCATTGAATCAACTTAGCCTTAGCAATGTTGACATTTTAGGCTAGGTACATCTTGATTGTTGACATCATCCTGTGCCTTGCAGGGTATTTTATTAACAGCATCCTGGAATCTGCTCACTAAACACTGATAATGTGTGGGCAAGTACACACTGGTGCTAACCAAGAGTGCCTGCACACATCATCACATCCCCTGATGGGTGAACTTCCTAGCATGACAATCACTGATCAAAATGATACATAGCAGATGCATTTTTCCAGTCTCTTACTGCTTGTCTTTGTTTCTTGTGATTTTTGCCATAAAGCTTTTTAATTTTATGATACTTGGTTTGCTAGGCGTCTCTTTTTTGATGTTAACATACTTATAGAGAGGAAGAAACTTGCACAGCTTTAAGTGAGTAACAAACACTGAGGAGTTTTTACTGTTTACATGGTTGAGAGTTAGGAGAGTGGGAACCTGAACACTTCTAGGCACCAGGCCTCATTAATTCCCCTTCTTAGTGATTCAAAGAGTAAGCGAAAAATGTCTGTGCGAGAGTTGTGTTCAGTTTTATGTAGTCTCTAGCAAAGCCTTTTTTTTATTTTATTAAGATGCTAGACATGGAACCTAGTACCTCCTGTGTACTAGGCACATGTTCTGCTACTTAGATCTGAAAAGCTTTTCTTTGTTTTTATTTTCTTTTGAAAATAAAGACTGGCCTTGAACTTGCTACACAGCCTTAAATTCCTGATCCTATTGCCTCTACTGCTTAAGTACTAGAATTACAGGTGTGTGCCCATACCCAACCTCTGCAAAGGTGTTTTTATTTTTTTTTAATTTTTTTATTTTTTTTATTAATTAAATTTTTTTTATTTCTCTCTGCTCCCCTACCTGCCTCTCCCCTCCCTCCCTCAACCCTCCCCCAGGGTCCCCATGCTCCCAAATTATTCAGGAAATCTTGTCTTTTTATACTTTCTACTTCCCACGTAGATTATATCTATGTAGGTCTCTCTTCGTGTCCGTATTCTTGTCTCAATTCTCTGGGATTGTGGTTTGTAAGATGGTTTTCTTTGCCTTATGTTTAAAACCACCTATGAGTGAGTACATGTGATAATTGTCTTTCTGTGTCTGGGTTACCTCACTCAAAATAGTGCTTTCTAGTTCCATCCATTTTCCTGCAAAATTTAGGCTGTCGTTATTTTTTTCTGCTATGTAGTACTCCATTGTGTAAATGTACCACATTTTTTTTATCCATTCTTCGATCGAGGGGCATTTAGGTTGTTTCCAGTTTCTGGCTATGACGAATAAAGCTGCTATGAACATAGTTGAGCACATGTCCTTGTGGCACGA